>CALQYR020007411.1:0-18643 GCA_943334845.2 Auanema sp. JU1783 | reverse complement strand
TTCAAGAAAATGACTCGCCTCTTCTGGATCTTCAGCATTCTTTTCGCTATTGCTTGCGCCAAGGTTTTCCATAAGTCATTTCGATTATTAAATTTTTTTTTTCAGAGCTTCGGTGAACTTCCTCAGGGGAGAGGATTTCTTTTCGGCAACGATGAACCACAACATACCGTAGTTATGCAGCCTCCTCCAGCACCAATTATGGCAGCTCCAGTAATGACAGGTCCAGCAGTCATGGCAGCTCCAGTGATGGCACCACGACCAGTGTATAGTACATACCCAGTTCAAACAGTTCAAACAGGAGGATTTCTTGGCAAGTAATCTGATAAGAGTTCTGTGAGAATTTAAGTTTTCTGCGCTCACAGAATTATGTGAATATATTGTCTGTCAAATAAATGTTCTTTCTCATCAATTTCTTTACTCAATCACAAAAAAACAAAAATACGATCAGATATTCGTGCAATGGTTCAAAGTTGTTTGGTTATGTCTATTTTAGAATATAAACGTGGTCAACAAAATAATTTATCAACCTGACATTGAACGTACATACAAGCTTGCTTGTGTTTTCTATTCCGGCATGATTTGAAACAAGTATGAATAACTCATAAAAAGAGAGCAATTATACATAAGAATAATTATGAAACGATAGATGAACGAGAGCGTAGTTGTTATCCGAAGTTGTCAAAAACAAATATGGCTTGAATAGAAAGAACTCAATATCTAAATTGAAAATGTAATAGTCTTGTTATAAGAGAAGGATGAGAAGAACGCAGCACCTCACTACAGCACAAGTTGTACTCTATGAACGAACAAAGGCTTGCTCTCTTTGATGTTAAAATATAAAAAATGATTTTATGTGAAGGAATCACATAGAAAGTGATAACAAAGGAACAATTCCATAATTACAAAACATATTTTTAAAAGTGTTATCATCCATTTATTGCTGTGAATAGTTGGGAAAATGATATAATGAAGAGGTAAACGTCAAGTTTACATGGTTAGCAACACAATTCAAATGAAGAGGTCACACAGAAGCTAAAATCTCTTTTTGTAAACAATTTTTTTAGTCCAAAAAATGGTTGTTTGGTTGTACATAAACATGCGAAATGAGACAAACAACTTTATTATTAATAAATAACTATAAAAATTAATGATAAACGACAAGTATTTAAGTGGATCATGAAGATGATACGTAGTGATTGCTATTGAACTGAGAATGAAGAGTATAATCATCTTATTGTTCGTTAATGCTCTTTTGATTTCAAAGGTTTGTTTTGTTTTCTTATCATTATCATTATGATCTTTCATTCATCTAAGGTTTCTGGTTATGATTACTCATCAGAATCAGCCGATATATCAGAAGAGGAATTGGAGCAAATCGGTGAAGAGATTATACAAGGTGAGTTTTGATTTACAACTCTATTGCTCATGATTTTAAGCTGAGATCATCGATAAGGCAATTGAAGAAGAGATGATAGAAGAAGCTGAAGCTAAGATTGGTGAAGCTCAGGCATACAGAGGTATAATCTGTTCGAAATGTTTTTCAATAGACACACTGTATTCCAGAGGAATTGGAACTCTTGGATGAATCATTTGGCAATAACGCAAATCCAGAAGTTATTGCTGTTAAAGAAGAAATATTAACAAGTTAATCATGCTCTAACTCAAAAATTCATTGTTGTTCCTCCAGATGAACTCGGAGCTTTGGAAGACGGTATCGATTTGGCTGTTCAAGCTATGCGTTCAGCTATCGAAGCCGATCTCATTCAACGTGCGGTTTTCAATATCATTTTCATTGTTTAAATACTGTTCAGGTGAAATTTCTGTGTTGGAAGCTGACAATAACTTCAGTGAAAATCCTTTCGTAGCGCAAGCACAAGCTAATGAGTTAGAAGGTTATTAGAACAGAATTATGAAAACAGAACAACAACATTGAACTTAGATGTGCTCAGACTCATGGAACTTGCCGCTCAACTCCAGTTTATGGCCAGCCAATATGATTCTGAAGCTAGTCTTTTGGATGGCACTGAAAATTTTTAAATTTTTATAAGATTTTCAAATTTCAGCCGAAGTAAAGAACCTGAAAGCTGAAACTGATATTGACCCAGCTGTTGATGTCGGTATACATGAAAGTAAGTGAAACAATTTTTTTTCTTCAAACAACCTGTTAAAGGAATTGACAATGATTTGGAGAACTCAGTCACTTTGACTGAGGAAGCTGTGAAAGTAGAAGCGGTAGCTGAAGAAAAAGAAAGTAAGTGTTATAGTTGATTGATTCAAAATATTTTGCGGCCTAGATCAATTGACAGCTTCAATGAACAGTGAGCAGTAAGGACACAGTGCCGGATTTATAAATAAGAATATGAATCTGCTCATTTCGTATTTGTATATAAAATATGATTTAAAATAAATAATTAGAAATTTAATTAGAATGCGGAGATGAGACAAAACACTTGCATGGGGGGGAGGTTAAAACCTTTTCGCATACGGAGATTAACTTTTATAGGTGATGAAGGTTGAAGGAGAGGAGGAACTGATAAGCTTCATTGATGGATGTCTTTAAAACAGATGGTCAATTTCATCAATTCAATTGTTGGTCCATGAGATTATGGTAATGGAAAACAGATTAGTGTGAAGCATGAATTACAAAACATATTTTTCTGTAAAAAGTTTGAAAAAAAAAGAATAAGTAAATGAGTGAGACAATGAGGTAATCCTTTAATTCCTTATTAGAATGTCGGAATACTATATGATATAGCTAAGTGATAAAGTAAATATATTATTTTCTTCTTATAAAAACAAAACAATAGAATTGTAAAAGATACATACATATGAACATTCTTGCAACTGAATAGTAATGATAAGATTTCAAATATAAAAGGTTCTTTCTGAGAGTTTCTTGGCGAGTCACCTGTCAAACGATGAGACGACATCATTCTCTTCTAATGCTTTCGGCCATGCTCGTCATGATTTCGGCCAAGGTATCTTAAGCATGTTTGTTTTTTCTTCTCTTATATCCATTATCTATATGTAGGCTATTCCTAAACAAGAGTCTGAAAATAGTAATGGCCGGCAGTTGAATTTGGGATTAAATCTAGGCTTGAACGCTGGCTTAAAGACTGGGTTAGGAGTGAACACAATGACTTATCCCTACACACAGCAGACAGTTCAATACGAAACAATGGAACAACCAATCAGCTATCAAACGATTGAAACACAACCAGGTATGCTAAATCATCCTCTCATCAAGAGTTTGTCAATCTATCAACTTTCAGATGTTATCGGGCCAGATTTCCTGCCTCCGAACCTAGGTAAGCTCTTCTATATGAAGGTTTATTTGACTATTTTCTATTTTTTGAAGGCTTTCCTGGAAACACCGTTCCTCTCAAAGATCAATACATGTGCTTCCCAGTGAGCTTCCTGACAGCCATGTTCCCATTCGGAGCTATGGGACAAGTTGCCGGTGGATCAAACCAAGCCGAATTGCAGCTTGGTTTAACATCAGCTCAGCTGCCTAACTTCATCAAAGAGGCGGTAGGAGCAGATTGTGATGATCAAGTTGTACCGGACGCTGGTGTGATTTACACTGATCCAGGAGCATACTCTACCGAATACTTAGTTCAACAACCCCAAATGTATTCAGTCACCACAACACAACAAAGTGGTGGCGGATTACTGAGCAGTATCTTCGGAAAAAAATAAACCAAAACTAAAGACAAGTAGCAGTCCATTCGATTCATGAGGAAAGATTAAGACTGATTGATAAAAGAAATTTCTCTTTTACAAGACTCGTACCTTCATTTGAATATATTTCTGTTCTGAAATTGTATCATATAATAAAGATTTCTAACTTGATTCCTCCAACTGTAATCGTTGAGCCTTGTATCGAAGTCAATGTAAGCTGTGACGTCGTTGTAAACTCTTCATCAAGTGTAGCTTGTTGTTTGTTGTTTTCATTCCATACATCTATTCTGATGTGATCGGTCGTTTTCTGTTTCATTCATTACATGATTACCCACTTATCCTCTTATTATGTAAATCAATATTGATTGATTAACATTATATTGAAATTCATTTTCACTAGTAAAAGAACTGAGTAGCGGTTGATCATTAGTAAATGGGTTGTTCTATTAGTCGTCGTGATGATCAATCGGAGGAAAAGAATCATGTTGAAGTTCAATATGTGAAGTTAACTATATTATTTTAAATATTTCAATGATTATTGTAACTTTCATGTATCTCAAGATGATCTCGTCTCCAGCGAACCGAATGAAGTATCATTACTATGTGATTCGAAGAGTATGATGAGCAGTATGATTAGTCGATCAGACAATGTAAGAGCAATCATGATCTATTAAGAATCATTTTGAACAATTTCAGCTTCAATCGCATTATTCTGAAGATAGCAATATGAGTAGTCGAAAAATGAATAAAAGTTTGTTTATTTAATCAGTTTCACTCATCATACCAACTACGGCATTCAAGAAATACAGAAGGCAATCGATACTGGGCATATCAATCTAAGGTACTTGCATTTTAAATAATTTATAAAATATAATAATGTAGAGACAATCCGGATAAGGAAATAATGAATGAAAGTTCCATGTATGATGCTTCTGATATGTCCATTATGGTCTAATATGGAAGGAGGATATTCATCTATCTTAGAATAAATAATAATTTATATTATATATCTATATATATTTATTCTATTTCTTTATATTATTCGGATATAACATATAGTTGAGGTTATTGAAGATTATGAGCAATCACCTCATCCAGGCCATGCCAGTATATTTTGTGTCCATTTGAATGCATGCGATTAACCTCAGTGAATGACAGTAAGAGTGAATACAAACAATGGTACTGGTAAGTATGCACTGTTGAAGAAAAAAAAGAGGAGAAGAAGAAGAATCTCTTCAAGAGACACAGAGAGATAGAGAGAGAGAGAGGGAGAAAGATTGAGCAAGAAAGAGAGAGAGAGGGAGAGAGAGAGAAAGAGATGATCTTTATGTAAAGTTTGTATATCAAGCAGTATTCTAATAGAGTTCGTTCTATTAATTAAAAGCTGACAGAAGGCAACAGACGGCTCACCAAAACGGCGAATGATTCAGAATCAAAAGGAATTGTGACAGTCAAGCTTGATTGACTTGATCGCATCTGAATCACATCATATGTCTATAAATAAAAGATTGTATAAAAGAAGAGTTATAAAAGCTCAACATCTGCAATTGTAAAATCTAAAAGCAAAAAAGGCGAAATGTGAGTTCAGGTCATGCATGGCTGTCTAAGGAGATGAAGGAGGGGAGGGTTAGGATTACTGTATAATTATTATAATTATTGAAGATTTTAGCGGATTCTCTGATGGAATTAAGGATACAAGTGGTGTCAATGACTATTCATTGAAAGATTGTCTTAAAGCTTTTTTCCGCTTTGCTTAGAATTCCTTTTAAGCATTAAGCATTACCGTAATTGCCGACAAAGAGCTTTTCATACAGCTTTTCCTCTTCATCTTGTTGAACATCTGTCCATAATTTTTAAATAATAACTAATTTTTCTTTATTTGTTTCACCGAATTAGAAAAAAAGAAAATCAAATTTACAATCTCTAATTATCGAACGAAAAGTTTTTTTTTATTTGAGAAAGACATTAGTAATCGGTCATCCAGGTTACATCGTCGGCACAAATGACCTGGGAAGGTATAAGGTTTCAGTTAGACGGCTTTTTTATAATTTCTCTTTTGTAGTATCATCATTATATTTTGAATTTAGGTAGGAGTTGATGTTTCATCAATTGCTTTGACAACCCTTTTTATGTTATTCTTACGTGTTCCATATGTGAGCATGTGCCATGACAGCTACGTGATGTAATCTAAGTATTAAGTAATCGGTTGTTGAGTTCAGGTCATATGGAGCTCAAACATACATACATATATGGCTGCCTGAGTGACTGACACAAATCAAACTAAAAAAGGCATAAAGAGAGAGCATAAGCTCTTATTGATAGAGAGAGAGAGAGCAGACCAAAAGAAGAAAGAGAAAGAATAAGAGAAAGAAGACACAAAAAAGATCTGAGGTCCCGAAGCTGGTCACCTGTTGCCTAATGACCGCAGTTGACCCCAAAGAAAGAGCACATAGATGACAAGCGGCTTGGGTCGCAGGAGGAAATGTGAGGGCGTGGTCCAACAATGTGTGAGTGGGGTCACCAACGGTCATTCCGTCATATAGCACAATTGCTCGTCAACCATACAGACTTTTTTGTCTTCTGAATCTGTTCTCGGGACAATGTTTTACTTTTCCCTTACTTTCCATCGTATCTCAGAACTCCAAATCATACCTATCGCATGTATAATCAGAAGCTTTTGTGCTTCATCTTGCGCTACCGAACTATTGTATATTTCTCACTCTTTCTTACCGCACATACCCAGTTCATAGGTTTTTCATTCAGAGATGGATCTTCATAACGCTTTAGCTGCTCTTATAAGACCTGTTGCTCTGCCTGGGCTACAATCAGCTTCTGTTCTCCCTTTTACGTCATCTTTACTTGCTTTAAATCATCTTGATCAGCACATGCTGCCATTGGCAACTGTTCCACCTGTGGATACGGCTTTAACCCCTAAAAAGGTAAAATTATCTTTCTGTTTCGTGCAATATTGTATATTCAGGCTCGTTTGGATGACAGTCCTCTGAGTAGTCATAGCAGCACAACAGTTTCTTCTACACAGGTAAGCATGAAGAGCTGTACTGGCATGATTTTGGAATTTCAGATGTCCAGTCCGTCATCGACTTCTCCCCGAAGGAAAATCCCTCAACCGATTCCGAATGAAAAAAAGGTAACTGAAGTTTACCTTTATAAAACTAAGAAAAAACCTTTATTACTACATCTGATATTTTATCAGAGGATGAACAGTTGGCTCTTCGTTACGATATGACAGAACTAACCATAGTTTTGAGAAGTTCTTTCTTGTCACATTTAATATTCGTATTGTGTGATAGAAGAAGAGAGGACAAGAATGAGAGAGAGAGGGAGAGAGAGATATCTCGAGAGAGGAGAAGAAACTCATCTCAAAGACACGTAAAAGAATCAGATGAGATCCAGACAAGGCTGAGCTTCAGCAGTTGTCTCTTCTAAACAGACGTGAATAAACCATCGCGTAATTGGAGAAGACGATAGTTACCTCAACACAATGGCTTCTGTCAGACTGTTGGTACTGTGAGTGTAATATATAATAATAAATAATAAATAGTAGTAGAATATTGAAAATAAAATGAAAAAATATAAAAGAAAATAAATTTGATGATGATTACAGGATGATGCGTACTATGAGAGACGACGAAAGAACAATGATGCAGCAAAGCGTTCACGAGATGCTCGACGGTATAAGGAAGATCAAACAGCTCGTCGGGCTCAACAATTAGAACAAGAAAATGCTCAATTACGTGGACAGGTATGTTATAACCATATACACATATATATATAATCAATATTTATAGTTAGCCTTATTAAAATCAGAATTAACAAACATTCAATTACTCATGTTATCAGCGCGAACAAATAATATGCCAAATCCATTATCATCCTTATCTCCACAACTTTTACTCAAAAAAGAAGAGCCATCAAGTACGGAACAGATTGAAGTATGAACATCAGACAGTTAGCTTCCAAATGATACTTCTTCGAAATTCTTTTTTTCATATTATAACTTAATTAACAATGCGAGTCCATTAACAGCTTTAGTCATGTGTATATAGATGCTTTTCATTGTACTGTTCCCGTTTCATTATTGAATCACAACGGGTCGAATGTTTTCTTTATTATAAAACTCAATAAATACTTCTTATTATCATATAGTAAAGGAATGACTAAATGATCGCAGTAGAAAACAACCGTCTGACGTGTACAGGTTGCAGAAGAATGGTCTTCATGTCAATCTGTGCACTGATTGTCTTCATTCTTGATCAACCGCTCTATGACTCTTTAGAGTTGTAAATGAAAACAACTCAGATGATTAACCTCTATGAATCAATTTCAGTTCGAACTTGTTTTATAATTTATTAATGTTAAGATGAAGTTAGTTATAAACAATATGGTTGAACATAGCATGGGATTCATGATTATAGGTAGATTCTATCTATCAGTATGCTGTTCCACCGCGACTGCGTGTGCCTGTGGATGAAGCGTATGTCTCATCTTCATCTGGATATTCATCTTCTCCGATTTCTTCGTAGTCTTTTTCTAAGGCTGCCATATCCTCTCTAGCTTCACTGAATTCGCCTTCTTCCATTCCTTCACCTACATACCAATGAACGAACGCTCGCTTGGAATACATTAGATCGAATTTATGATCTAAACGTGCCCATGCTTCAGCAATGGCTGTTGTATTGCTTAATCATCAGATTACCAACCAAAAAAAGAATAAATAATAGAAACCTTATCATGCAGACTGATCGTGTTTGTTTGCCAAGATCTCCACCTGGAACAACAGTGGAAGGCTGGTAATTAATTCCAACTTTGAAGCCTGTCGGACACCTACAAAATGAAAACAACAATTATATACGGAAATGGTTACATGTACAAACCATTCCACAAACTGAACAGTTCGTTTAGTTTTGACTGCAGAAATTGCAGAATTGATATCTTTTGGAACAACATCACCACGGTATAGAAGACATACGGCCTTCAAGCACTCAATCAATGTTGAATTGTTTTGATATTCTGCTCACCATATACTTGCCTCGACGTGGATCACATTTAACCATCTGATATCCAGGCTCGAAACAAGCACTTGTTATATCGGCAACAGTGTTCTGTTCATGATAAGCTCTTTCAGCTGACACCAAGGGGGCATATGTGACTAATGGGAAGTGAATTCGAGGATATGGTACCTTGAGAAAGAATTATCTTTAAAATAATGTGCGACATTCAATTTCACCAAGTTGGTTTGAAATTCTGTTAAGTCCACGTTCAAAGCTCCGTCAAAACGTAGAGATGCCGTTATTGAAGAAACAATCTGAGCTATAAGGCGGTTCAGATTGGTATAGGTAGGCCTTTAATGGGACATATTGAATCCTGTTATCACAAAGCTCAAAACCTAGCCAAATCCAGGTTTCTTCTACAGATATCATATATAGCTTCGTTATCGACCATGAATGTGCAATCGGAATGTTCCAAAGTAGTATGAGTCATCAAAATTGAGTTGTAAGGTTCAACCATAGAAGTGGAAACCTATTTCCATACATATTCTACTTCGTTAAACATTTAGTGCTTTACCTGTGGAGCCGGATAAATGGCAAACTCTAATTTTGGTTTTTTTCCATATTCAGTTGAAAGGCGTTCCATCAAAAGCGATAGAAATCCTGAGCCCGTGCCTCCACCAAAAGAATGAAAAACCATAAATCCCTGAAGACCATTGCAGTTTTCAGTCAAACGCTTGATTCTATCCATCACAACCTAAGCTTTGATATTCTTATTCATTTAGTAACAAAACTGATTACATCAATCATTTCTCTGCCAATCGTATAACGCCCTCGAGCATAACAATTCGCAGCATCTTCTTTGCCTGAGAGAAGTTGCTCCGGATGAAAGAGTGAGCGATAAGTCCCTGTGCGTACCTCATCTACAAATAATTCATTCTTATATGTTTAAATATATTATTTTTTTGTTTCTTACCAACAACAGTTGGCTCTAAATCAACAAACAAGCATCGTGGAACATGCTTTCCACCAATTGTCTCAGAAAAAAAAGTGTTGAAAGCATCAATATCATCTCCAGGTGACGGATCATCAATTTTCGTGCCATCTTTAATTTATATCATAAATAACTTATTTCTTTCCTATTGTAATCATTAATGAACCTGGTTGAATAGCATGCTCTAAGCAGTATAGCTCCCAACAGGCATTTCCTATTTGAACGCCAGCTTGACCGACATGAATTGAAATGACTTCACGCTAGAAAAAGAAAAATCTTCTTGTACTTTCATAGATAGAAGGGAAAATAGCAATTTTTCAAAAAAATTTCCGAAATTTTAAAAATGTTTTCACAAAACACTAGTTGAAAGCTCTCAAGCAACATCTTAGATCATGTTGTTGAGAATATGAAATAGAGATGCCATCATACGAATAAACAATTACAAAACTTACATTTGTCCGATAACTTGTCATTTCTTCTATAAAATATTTAAAACGTTAAAGTTTTAAAAAGTATAGATGAAAGCACTTGCTACTAGTATGAAGCGAAAGAAGAAGATTCACAATCGACATTAACGTCCTTCTATGCTACTTAGCAACGACGAAATAAAAAGATTTTGTATGACTTTTGCCATGAAACAATATGTTCAAAGTCAAAGTGAAATGAATTATTTGTATAAATACTAATATTTGATTTCTATACAATGCTTTACAAGGTCATCATTTCATTTCAACCCCCCCCCTCTCTCTTCCTTCTTCCCCATCCATGTGCCATCATATTCAAATTTGCCTTTCATTCATTTATATTCCATATATTCATATACAGTAATTATGTTTTCAAAAAAATATATTCCAATTCTCTATGCAAATGATGAAAATTCCATTTTCAACCTCACAACATTGCAAATCGGTTGTTCTGATAGGAACATGAGATTCACGTGCTTGCTAGTCTACTGTTGCATCTCACGTCAGACGGTTGTTGTTATCCACACTCAAGAATTTATTTTCTTTCGGCTGTTTCTTCAAATCCTATGACTTCAACTCAAAAATAGCTAAGACTATACTCCTTTTTCCCTTTCAGAAAATGGAAAAGTTCTCTCCGTTTAACCTTCCTAAAAGCTTCGAACGGAATTGAGCTTGATTGAACTTGGACGTTAAAGCTGAGTTTATAGCAACAGTTTGTGCCAATTTCATTTATTACGAGATGAAAAAGAAAGAAAATTTCAATTTCTTTCTTTCACTTTTCTCGTCTCTCTCTCTCTCTCTCCCTCACTTTCTATCTCTCTCTCTCTCTCAATTTCAATCTCCTTTAAGGGTGAAAAAAGAAAAAGAGAGAGAGAGAGAGAGAGAGAGAGAGTGAGATATTGGAGATGAGAATGACCAACGTGTGTGAAAAGAATGTTTTGACTTGTTGTAATTTAACGTGTAAATTCCACTTGTGTTCTTCAGTTGTGTCAACGGAATGTCCATTTTACAATAAAATTCATTTAATTCTCTAACACTCTCTCTATAATTTAATAATGAAGATGAATCTATTGTTATGCACAGACAGCTGTATCGATTTGAGTTAGAAGAGATAGGAAAAGCTGAAATAGACATCTAGACAACTAGACAAACTGACTATTCTCTTGCGTTAGGGATCCGCTTTCTCTCATTTTGCCTTTGTCGTTAGTCTATCTCTCTATTTCTATTCTCTATCCTTGTAACTCTCTCTTCATTTCTCTCTCTTCTTGTCTCTCTCTCTCTATTTTATTGTCTTTCTCTTTTCCACACATATACACATCATTCTACCAAGAGCAACACACATCTCTTAGCCAATTGCCTCCGGCGTTTTGTGCCAATAAATCGAGTCAATTTCTTTTCTTTTTTACTTTTTAACAGTTCCTCTCATTTACTTATATCATATAGTTAAGTAGATTATAATATTTATATACATATATCTCATTCTATTATATTGTTTATGTGTTAAAGCATTTATTCATTTCAACATATATCTTTAAGCTTCATCAACTTTCATTGACGTCAATACCAGCTGACGTTAAAATCTGAATAAAAATGTATTGAAAATCTCATATAATCAGCATAGATAACTAACCATCATACATATAATCTCATACTATCTATCTATTTATAGTATATATAATATACTAAATATATCTTCCAGAATATGGGAAATAGTGGAAGTTCATTATCAGATTTAAATTTATTTTCCAAAGGCGGTGTATTTACCCGTGAGCAATTAGATGAATATCAGGTATTATCATTATCAAATGATTTTAGAATTTCCTTAAATTATGCTAATTATAGGATTGTACGTTTTTTACACGAAAAGATATTATTCGATTATATAAACGATTTTATGCATTAAATCCTCAAAAAGTGCCAACGAATATGCAAGGAAACAGACCGTCAATTGTCTCCCTGACGTTCGAGGAGATCGAGAAGATGCCGGAACTGCGTGTAAGTATATCTGACTTCTTGGCTTCAAATAATGATATTCTATAATTAATGATTTTATAATCATTATATCCTTATGTAGATGTAGATGTAGATCATCTGATGATTTCTTTCATTTTATGCAAATTTTTTTTCATTTTCAGGAAAATCCATTCAGACGACGCATCTGTGAAGTATTCTCTGAAGATGGAAGAGGAAATTTAACTTTTGATGATTTTCTTGACATGTTTTCCGTATTTTCCGAAATGGCTCCATTACAGCTGAAGCTTAAATATGCTTTTCGCATATATGGTATACTATACTATAATATAATTAATTATATTATGCTAATTATAGATTTTGATGGTGATGATCATTTGGGACATGATGACTTATCAAAAATGATTCGAAGTTTGACACGAGATGAGTTAACAGATGAAGAAGTAGAATTCATTATTGAAAGAGTAAGTAACAATTATACATATATAGTTAATATACATATATATATATAGATAATAGAAGAAGCTGATTTGGATGGTGATGATCGAATCAATTATGCAGAGTTTGAGCATGTTGTTAGTCGATCACCAGATTTCATTCGAACATTTCATATCCGAATTTAATGAAAACAACAAACAAACAAATACAAATATGTTTTTATCAATGAAAATGAGTCTCAAAACGAATGTCTGTTCATAAAATCATAACTGACTGTGATCAATTTTGTTTTTTTTTTTAAATTTTTTTGTTTAACAGTTTGTGTGTAATGCCTAAGCTTAGCCCCATCTTGCCTTATACTGCTCCGGTGCTTTTCATTTTACAAAAATTTCTTTTTTTTCTTTCTTTTTTTCTTTTTGTATAAGGGTTTTATAATTAAAGATATTATGAAATATTTGTTTTTGTTAATTTAAATGTTTAAATGATTAGGTTAAAAGCTACCGGTTGGTTGCTTCGTGATTGCCTGATATACTCCTAATGCTTGTGTTACCATTGATGCTGGATCACTCAGATTCGCTGGTAGTATTACGGTATTTCCTTTTTGAGCAAGCATTGAGAATGCTTCCACGTACTTTTCGGCGATTGTTAGCCCGGCTGCCTTTCCGTCCTATTAAATATATTTAATTAAGTTTTCGTTAATGATTGAAGTATGTATACATCTTTGCGTAATGCTGCTCCTATACGTTCAATAGCGGCTGCTCTAGCTTCTGCATTAATTCGCAGAGCTTCAGCTTCTCCTTTTGCGATATTAATCTTAATTAAATGTCTTTTTAGATAGATTTAGACTTCTCATCATACTTGTTCTGCTTCACGTGCTTCAGATGCAAGAATTTTTGATCTTTTCTCTCCTTCAGCCAAATTTATGGAGGCAGCTCTGAACATTTTTTTTTCTTCGGTTGATGAAAGATATATACAAACAACCAACCGTTTTCCTTCCGAGTCCAGAACAGCTGCTCTTTTCTTTCGCTCAGCTTCAACCTATAAAATTTGCATAAACGACTGTCGTTAGACGTGCGTGAGAATTTCACGTAGTTTTCAATTGTATCTTCATTGAACGCTGTGAATCGGTTGTTAAGAGTAATGTTCTCACCTGCATTTGCATAGCTTCCTGGATTTTATCTGGCATGTGCATGTCACCTGAAATGAACATGAAGCTTCATTTCAAGTAAGTTTCTTACGAATTTCATATCTAAGACACATAATTCCCCATGGCTCAGCAGCTTTATTGATAGCAGTTACAATATGATAATTGAGCTGCTCACGCTCTTTGAAGACAGTGTCCAAAACAATTTTTCCAACCTTAATATGAATTATGATGTTGATGAAATTCATTTTGATTAATGTACTTCAGATCTCATCGTTGTCTGGGCCAGTTGACTAACAGCAAATTCCGGATCATCAACGCCATATGATGCTTTGAATGGGTCAACAACTTTCAGATACAGCACACCATCCAACTGGACTTGCACATTATCCAATGTAATGGCACCTTGTTTTGGAATTTCAATGGCTTCTTCCTTCAAGCTCTGCACGTATCGTATTTCATCTATGCATGGAATCAGGAAATTCAAGCCCTTCAATGAGTTACGAAGTAAGAAAAAACTTCAAAGCAATCTCACCGGCTCCAGAATTTTATGAAAACGACCCATGCGTTCAATGACCCATGCCTGCTGACTTGGCACAAAGTTAATAATGGTATTAGTAGCTGAACGTCTGGTCATTCTTGAACAAAAAATTAAACATCATGATAAAGCATGTTAAGGATGACAGTAAGAAGCACAAACGGTGAAAGAAACTTCAAGCTGGCCACATTTGACATATAATTGAATGAGAATTTATTAGGCAAAGCGACTGGTTACCTTGGTAACAACAAGCAGAATAATCTCACTCTTTCTTTTTTTTAATATTTTCTTGTTTGAGTCTCAGAGCGATCTGCTATGTATGTATATGCAAAGGAATGCTGACGACTATTCGCTTTCAAACACCGGAAAGTGATGGAGAGCATGAGGTTGAACATGAATATTGGAAAACAAAGGATAGCTGGCTAGCTCGTTGTCTGAGTAATCTGTGGTTTGAAGTATCAATTTGTAGAATTATGGAGAAGATATTGATCAAAACAGTTGACGAAAAAATGAAAAACCGGTAATTGAAATAGAAAAACTGGCATTTGATAGCAATTTGCGTTATTTGGCAGATAGTTTCAAGTGAATTAGTCATCTGAGTTGAACCTACATTTCAAGTTGAAATTGAAAAGAAATGAAAGAATGGCAAGAGCAAAGAATAAAACACAAGCAACCCATTGTCCAATAGGATGTTCTGAGCGTCCTCTTTATGATACTGGCTGAGGCTAGGTCATGGTTCTCTGCAGATGTTGCCTCTCTATGACTTACTGCGTTTAATTATAACGCAATATGATTTGGCATGATGGTTGAGATTGAGAGTATCTTCTTCGAAAGCATTTGAAAAAAAGGAAAAGCAATGAGTTGTTTTCAAAATTGAATTGACTAAGTAAGGCAAGGCGGTTGGTATTGAATGTAAGCAGTTGCGGTGTCCTTGGTAATCTGATAAAATCTTAGATGTTCTTCAAAATCTGAGTTACTATACTAATTCTATACATGTCTTTCATATATCATTGAAATTTTGAACTCTCAACACAATTCAATACTTTGAGGTGAAGTTGATGGAATCATTCAACAATGTGTCCCGGTAATTCTGTACTCCGGTCGAAGGACTGCTAAGGTTCTGGTGCTCCGTTGAGCAAATCACTGAAATAGTTGTCTGAAGTCTCTTCATATCTCATTATCTTTCAGATATCTGTGCAGCTAGACCGGTTGTAATATTTGTTTAAAGCTGAGCCTCCACTAGTCAGATCCTTCTCAGATCCTCCGCCATTCTCTAGTGGAACGACGATGTCTTCAATTAGTTTCAAAATATTATATATATGTGTATGCATATAATATATAATTCCATATAATTAACATATTATCCTTTACTATATATCATCTAGATTAATATATTTCAGAAGTTATGCCGAAGAAACAGAAGAAACAGCAGGCAATTGAGTTGCCAACACCGACAGCAGATGACATCTCGTCCATTCATTCACGCGTTCGGGTAATTTATGAATATTTTTTTGGAATTTTTAATAATTGATATGATATATACATATATAATTGATTAATCATATGGTTGAATATGTAATAAGCTTTCTAATTGATATTTCTGAAGATCTTTTTCTCAAAGATAAACAGAACATCCACTTGAAGGCTGTATGTGTGTCTGTTCACTTTCCAAAATTCATTTTTTTCAATTTTGAAATGAAAAAATTAAAATTAATTATACAGAATTGATGTTAAATATAAGATATTTAAGTTCTTCGATGAACCATTCGCCCATCACGTTAACAATCCCCGAGTTGAAGACTTCTGCTCTCACTGTATGCGGGCACCGGAGCCTAATGAGAAACTGAAGAAATGTGCTGCGTAAGTTTTCTTTTGATAATCATATAATCAAACGTTAGATGCCATTTATAGTTGTCAATTCGCCCAATATTGTAAGAAAGAATGTCAAGCAGAAGCTTGGATGATGCACAAGCATGAATGTCGACGTCTGAAAAACGTATGTTTACATGAATAAAATGAAAAATAAAAGAAGAATGTTTCAAGGTATTTCCAAACTTGCCATTAACAGAAGTGTTGTTCTTATCCAAAATAATCGATCGAGTTGTTTTCTTGAAAGAAGTTGGAGATAAGTTCAATTGGGAAAGAGATAGAAAATACGCGGACCTGATGGATCACAAAGAGGATATTCTGTAGGATTTTGTATTTTCATTTTTCAAATCACCAAAACGATATTTCGCAGGGCTGACAAGGAAAAAATGGAACATTTTGAGAAAATTTATACAAAAATGACAAATTTCCGAAAAGAAGAGATGGTTGACAGAGTAAGTGAATGTCTTTCAACTGCATACAATCTCTCTCTTATAGGAACTCATGTTTGAGGTATTCTGTAAGGCAACAATCAATTCGCATAGTATACACACTAATGCTGGTACAGAAGTTGGAATGGCATTAGATTTAGGTTGGTATATTTATATTTTTCACAAATCAAATGAAAGTTTAAAAACTTTTTTCACATTCTCACATTATACAAATGCTAGAGTGATTTCATTTGCAATTTTTTTCTCTACAGGAGTTTCCATCTACAATCATTCATGTCGTCCTACATGTTCCATGGTGTTTGATGGCTTCAGGTATGACAAACGTCATTCAAAAAAACAAAAAAGAATATTTTGCTTCTATTTGTTTACACGTTTCATTATTTTTCTTTTGTTCAGAATCTGTCTTCGGCCATTAGTCCCCGGAATTGATGCGTCAAATCCTGAGCAAGCTTTCATATCGTACATTGATGTTGGTCGCAGTAAATATACGCGTCGGAAAGATTTAAAGGTTTCTTTTATACAAAATCATAATATTATAATAAAAATCCTTATCTGAAGACTCGCTGGTATTTCCATTGTGAATGTACAAGATGTACAGATCCAGAAGATGATACATTGACTTCTATCAAATGCACATCCAAAGATTGTGATGCTCCATTGGTATTGAGAATAGCTATAGTGATTGGCTAACAATCATCATTTCAGATTACTGGAGAGGAATCAGAGCCCATTGCCATAAAGTGTGGTGCATGTGGCAAGATAACGGAAAAGGATTATGTGAAATCAGCACAAGAGTTAATGCGATCATTACCAGCCAGCTTTGATCCTGAATGTCCCCCCGACACGGTATGTTTCACTCAATTTCGTTCTCTTCTTTTGTTTTTTTTTCCTTTTTTTTGGGTGAGAAAGTAATTGATGGCTCGAATTATTTTTTGTTGAATTTGTAATTAATTTTCACGTATTCAACAAATTTTTTTTAAACTTTCAGATTAAAGATCTTCTGGCACGTGCAGAGCTTGTCTTACATCCTAGTAATGTCTATGTGGCTCGTTTAAGAACAGCTCTCTTCCATGTAACTGGTCAACTTACATTGGCAAACCTAAACCAAATGCATAAACAAGTCTATGAAAACTATAAGCTGTAAGATGAATTTCCTTTTTTCTCTCATCATAGACAATCCGCTTTAGATGTTTCCCCAAAGCTGATCGCCACATGGGATATCAGCTCATCCACATTGTCAAGACTCTAATAGAACAAGGAAAACGTCAAGAAGTTCGTCAACTGTTTTCAAAAATTTTGAAATTTTCATTTTGCGATTTCAGGCGATGCCATATGCTTATGATGCCATGAACATCTTCGAAGTATGTTTCGGTCTAGATCATCCATACTATCTCCAGACACTCTGCTTATGGACATTCTTGGAGAAGGACGTAATATGATGTCTTTGGACAAGCCACTAATCCTATTACTCTGTTCAGATTCCTAAAACTGATGAAGAACTGATCAACTTAACGCATTTCTCTGATAATCGTCCAGTTGACATTGTGCAACTGTTAGACAGAGCTAATCTGCTTCCAAATATGGAGAAACTTTCAATTGCTGGGCAATAAGAGTCAATCACACCAATACCACCAACATCATCATCAGCATCGTGAATAAGGATGAAGTAGAAGAAGTGATTACATTAACGGTTTCTGAGTGATTCTTTCATTATTTTTTTTTGACTTTCCCTTCAACCTCTCTTTATTTTCCTTTTTTTTGTTTCGTTTTTTTATTTTCTTTTTTCGAATTAATTATGAGAAGCAACTAAGCTTAAATAGAGTATGATCCCCTCTTTGTTACAGATAATTCGTCTTTTGTCACAATGTATAAGATATAAAAATAAAAATTTTTCATTCAAGTAAATAAATTATACGGTAAGTCTGATATGAAAATGAAAAAAAAGTTTTCTCTTTCTCTTCATGAACTATCGAAGGTAGGATTTCTCTTTCTCTCTCTCTCTCACTCTCTCTCTCTCTCTCTCTCTCTCTCTCTCTCTCTCTCTCTCTCTCTCTCTCTCTCTCTCTCTTTCATTTACTTTCTATTC
>CALQYR020007409.1:504175-534501 GCA_943334845.2 Auanema sp. JU1783 | reverse complement strand
GAGATAGGGAGAGAGAGAGAGAGAGAGAGAGAGAGAGAGAGAGAGAGAGAGAGAGAGAGATAGAGAGAGAGAGAGAGAGAGTAGTGAGCAGGAAATAGAAGGAAAGGATGGAAGTCAAGAGCTTTAGGCCATGATATAAGAATATTTTCAATATATTTGGAACTAATAATCAATTATAGAGGAATTTGCCAGAAGAAGTGAGACTGAAGTAGAATAGAAAACCAAAAACCGAAAATATTAGTGAATGATAGAATGTAAATTTGTCAAAAACGTAAAGCGTTGAGTCAATCGCCTTTCATCGCCTCAGGGGACGACCAATTGCTAATATGCGCAAGAAGACGGAAAGCGCATTGATTGAGGCACAGTCTCAGGCATAACGAAAGCTTTATAGAACCCACACAAACAATTATTAAGTAACATTATGGAGCTTAGAAAGTTTGAAAATTAAGAAAGAAGAGAGGAAAGCATGCAGAATCGTAACAATGTGAAAATGTCAGAATCAGCTTGCAATCCAATTTTCCAATTTTGACAGAGAAGCAAGATTTGAATAAACAAAAAAATAAAAGTAATTTTCTCAGATATTGTTCAACTAACTATCTACTAGGCTATATATATATATATAAATATATATAAATACATATATGAATTAACTCGCGACTGTTACAACAGCTATAATTTATCGATTCGTATTATTCTTTCTCTCTGATTAAGGATCCATCTATTTATGCAGAACACATGAATAAACGACTTTTCTACTTGAAAAACGATAAGAAAATACAATTTCCTGGAAACCTTCTCAAGTTAGGAAATTGTTTGGGACAATTTGCTTCAATAGACTACACAGGCTAGTAAGGTCCCTAGGGTAGCGCGGTGAGAGTAGTCGGTCGCTATGGCATTCTTTCTTCCTCTTCCTACACTTTTCCTATTTTGGCTTTTTATCTTCTGCTTCGTCGCCTCTTTCTCCCTCTCTCTCTCTTCCCCATCCTCTTTCATTCAGTGTTCGTATCTCTTAATCTTTGAAATATACAACTATAGAGAAACGATTTGATACTAAGAAGGATGACCTGAAGGCATAATCTCAATCAGCGAAATTGGAAAAAAGAAAATAGATAATTTAGAATATCTGGAGTGGCTCAATTACAGATTTATAATTATATTGAATTATAGAAGGAGTATTGTTGCAGTGTTCTAATTGAAAGATTCCTCTCAAACTCTGAAATGCCAAGAACTTCTGCCACACATTTCTATAATTATGGAATAGAAGGTGCAAACATGGGAACTCAACCAAGAGCTGACCGAAATTTTGAGTAAAGCAAAGGTAGACGATCCAATAACAATTTTTTTGCATACAACTATTCGAATTTGTTTATCTTACTCTGCAAATGATTGAAAGGGGGGGAGAACACGCGACGCTCTTCCATTTTTTTAATCTTACAAACGGTCTATGATAGAGAACAGGGCAAAATTCTAGCGCATAAAACAAAAAATATTGCATTGACAGGCTGCATATCCTACCAAAGAGAGAAACAGGCCAAGCAACATAACTGAGGAGAGCAAGGAAAAAGCCGTTTATGGGACAAACCAAGTGTAATTTGCCTCAATTTGCGAGACAGCGATGGCCCAATCAGACTAAGAGCGCATGGACAGCTAAGATGGAAGTGCTAGAAAGGGAATGAAAGGAGCAAGTGAAAGCGTTCGAGAAGCTATAAACCTAAATATTATGAAACGTCAAAAAATCCATTTCCACTCAAGCATGATGTAAATGAAGTTTATGGAGTCTAAAATTGCTTGATGATAGCCAGGAACGAAAAAAACTAAAAGGCTAATAAAAGTAAATGAGAGTGTTCAGTGAGATGGTCGTAAAGCACTGATAACTGAAAGAGTTATAGAATAACACATATTTTCTTTAAATTAGCATGACGCCATAGAACAATTTACGTGTACGTGAAAAATTGAAAGTTATTCATTCAAGAAGACGTATGCGCACAGACCGGTTGATTGAAAGATATCTTTCAGAAAAAGAAACAATAGTGCACGTGAAGAGAAATTAGTGATTATTCAAAATATATAACAGTCTTTCGATTATTCGAAGATTACTCTTTAGAATGAACATTTTACTTTCGAAGCCGTGAGAAGTGTCAGCTGAAGAAGAATAATCCTAGAACGAGGAGCAACTGAAAATGGGGTCAGAACTGTCAATAAGAGCGTCCTTTCTGCTGTTGGATTCTTCATGCTCTTGAGCACCATAATAGATTGATGGAAAGAAGAAGAGAGGAGAGAAATGAGAGAGAGAGGGAGAGAAGAAGAGAAAAAGTGAGAGAAAAGAGGGTGAAGTAGATTGTTCATAGAGAGCAATGCTGAAGTAAAAGCTAGATGAGGGCATGGCAACAATGCTTTCTGCATAACTCAGACACTAATTAGCTTCCTCATTTGTTAGCAGGATCGGATTTCCTCGACAAAAAGATCCGTTAATTTTATATTGACGCACTACCAAGAAAACAGCATTCCATTGGAGATTTGACATTTACTCATGTTTGTTTTTCAAAACATCTAGCAAGTTCAAGAAGAAGAGAATACGATGACACAAATAGCTGAGCCTAGTTGAATTTCGAGTTGGGGGCTCGACACGTTCAAGAAAAAAGTAAAAGTTTACCTCCGTGAAATCGGTCATCCTTGTTGACAATCGTCAGGTTATAGGCTGTTTGAGAACTTCGACACAGGCAGAAATTCTAAATGAACAAAACACGACCGGATTGCTGTTCTCTATGACTCTCCTACCATTTTCTTCCTTCCATCTCTTACCCATCAGTTATATTTCTCAATTTATCTGACATTCACTGATAACCATTTTAGGCAGTCCGTTAGATCATTACGCCTTATGCGATTTCTGCGAAATGTTTACACCACGTGTCCATTTCAACGAAAACCTTTGGCAACGTAATGATGACCTGATAATTTTCTATCAGATAAGCTCATGGTAATGAGGTATTTGTTTTATTCGAACTCCCTCTCTTGTTCTTTATCTGGATCAGATGATTGGATAAGCAATCACAACTATCACGTTTGTATATTTACGGTAACAACCAGATCCAAAGATTGAACACTATAACCCGAGAGAAACTGAGCCATTTCATTTAAAAAGGTAAGCTTCAACAATGAGAAAACACAAAAAGAATGTTATCCATATAACAAAGAAAACCTTAAACTATAGAAAATCAAGCGAACTCTTGCTCGTTGATATACATCGAGAAGAATCATTGAAACACCAATACTTTAACCAAAGAAAAACAAAATTCAACAACGCCATGAGTTCGCCCGCGTTGCCATCTATTCCCGTGAAAAACCGGACATATTTAAAGATTTCACAAAAAAATTCAAATAACGGATGACAACGCGGGCAATAACCGCATCGCATAACACATGGCTTAAGAGGGGAAACTAACAAACGCTTAGAATCTTTTCTGTGATTCACGCTCACGTCGTCGTTGAGAGTTTGCATTGTTTTGAGAACCCCAGGCTCCGGTTCCTCCGCGCTTTCCTTCAGCCTGGAATCCGCCTGTTCCTTTTTGTTTATCTCCTTGTCTGTCAGTTCTCCCGGTAAACCAGGCTCCAGGTCCAGCATAGCCAGCTCTCCCAGTTCTAGGTTCCAAAATCTAGAAACATGATAAATGCATGAGCGAACTGTCAAATGTTATTACTTGTTCATTATTTTCAGCCAAAACTTGAAGCTTGTCAGTAAGATTGAGAGCCAGCATTTGTAGTCTGCTAGGTTCAACACGGTGCATAATCAGGCAATCTGTAGGCTCATCGAGAGTGGCAGAGAGTTCTTCTTGAATGATCATTTTGCTAAACATGAATTTATTTCTTGTTTCCAAATTATATTCTTCTCACCTGATAATACTATGAACTTGCTTCTTATCCATCTCAAAGAGAATAGAAAGTTTCTCCAAAGAAACGGTAGTGTATACAGTCGAGTACATCAATAAGTAAGTTCTAAAAAACATAGTAACGTCTATAATAATGCTGTAAATACCTTAAAGTTTCTTCTTGAATTCTGACTACTACCATTGATTTCACATGTTCAGCATTACGGAATAAGTTCCACACCTTAAACTCTTCAGAGTTAGACACGAAAACTGTATTCACTGACCTTTTGGTTCATTTTTTCATTGACAATGTAATCCCTACATTTCTTCCAGTCTCCAGCAAGCATGGCGCGAGAAGCAGCAACAACATGCTCTCTTGTCATTTCAGGAGGTCCGATGAGGGAAGCCTGAATTAAATTAAACTGTTCAGCAGAATATCTCGTATAGACATACCTTTTCACTTTGTTTGAGCTGATAGTGGAAACTGCGACTAAGAAGACGACGTCTCATCTCAAACTCATAGCTAGCCATATGGGGTATCTCGAGAAGCATGGAACAAATCAAATAAACACATTCCATTAACTCAACGTTAATATGCATGTGATATGGAACCTGACGTTGACGCTCAACTTTTTCCTGAAACAGACTGCGTGGAAAGGAAAAGCTAGTTGTTAAGCACCTGTTCAGCTGTTTTTTCATGCTGACGCATTGTAACGGCTTGAGCCAAGAGTTCCTTTGCGCGCTGAGTATTTTGAATTTCAGCAAGACCCTGGTGAGCTTCTTTAATGAAGCCGTGACGGAAAGCACAAAGTCCTAGTTGGCAAATAGTTCTGTTGTACAAAATCTGAACACAATAACTTTAAACACTATTTAATACTATGATCTACCTGAGTGTCAGTATCAGAATGATCAACAATGGCTTGTAAATGACTCATAAGCATCATGTCTCTCGCTCTGTGCCAATCGTCATGAAGTGCGAGGAAGTATATATGGCAAAGCATAGCCCTTTGTCTCAATCGCTTCTCGTCATCAAGTTGATAAATCTTTTTGCATAAGCGATCCATAACAGTGGATACAGGCTCTTCGCCCTCCTTAGCTTCATGATACTAAAACAGACATGTCGGGTTTAAAGAAAGAGCAAAAGTAGATCTCACTTTATAGTATAAATGTTCGATTTGCATCATGTATACTTTGCAGATCTCATCAACATCAAAGATTCCTAAATCGAATCGTTCTTCAACGTAGCGCAGAGTTCTATCGATGAGATCGCACATTTCCTTTTCACCCTTCAGCCTGGAAGTATACTATTCTGAGAAAACGAAACTTCAATAGAGATACTTTTCAATATAGTCATTAGAGTGACAATCAGCGTTCTGGAGAATCTTTGTAAGTTCGTTATCTAGTCGTTGAACGGTCATCAAGAAAGATCCTTGCACTTTGTAGGGTTCCTCTTCGTTCTAAAGAAGAAATCTTATCATAAACCATCTGCATGTGAAACATGCCTTTAGGTTTTCTTCTTCTTCTGTGAATCTTATCGATAACTTGACGTTGGGGTTAGCAATCAACATATCCAACAAGCTGTTGACAGCAGTCATGGTTCTAAAAACATTCTTATTAAAAGTGGAACAAATAGAAATAAAACTACCTCGTGAAGTTAGCGAAGTCCATGAAATCGCTGATTTTAGTGTTAAGCTCGAACAGTGAAGATATGATGTTGAACAAAAGCTTGACCAAGATACCAACTCCTAATTTCTTCTACAAAACTACTTTGATCAGTACGGATTTTGAAAAATAACTGACATCTTCAGCAATTTGGTATAAGTCTTGCAAAACGCGAACGTGTTGCTTTCTATTAGTTCCCATTCTTCCACGAGAGGACATAACCTCCTCGATCTTACTGATCATAGCCTCATGAGTAACTTCGCTTTTAGGGTCAAAAAGTTGCACAGGCTTCTCTTTTGTGATTGGAGTCCATTCACCTTCTTCATCGTCATCTTCTTCAACAAGATCCAAAGTCTAAACAATTTTTCCGATGAATCTACAATATCGCAAGCTAAGTTGAACCTTGACATCACGCATTTTCTCATATCGCTTCTTTCTTCTTTCAGTCTTTTGTTCGTCTTTACCTCCAACATCCCCACGGAACTCTTTCCTGGAAAAAGTAAAAGCTATTGTGACTGTATGAACTGCGTTACTTCAAGAAATAACGGCGGAGATCCTCCATAGCACTGTTGTCGAATTCCATATCAGAATCAGATGAGAGAGGTTCAGAATCTGTAGACCAGTCTCCATCGTTATCAGAATCAGCGGACTGAAGGAAAAAAATTTAGAATAATTATATATTTTGAACTTACATCATCGAAACGTTTCTTCGCTTTGTCAGCGGACTTTGAACTAGCCTTAGCAGGTTCCTCAGTCTCTTCCGCATCAAGAGCCTTAATCAGTAAAACGTTTTAAGAACCAATTTGAGAAACTATACCTCCTCTTCTTCTTCTGGACTTTCATACCCAACAGGGTCGGGATTGTTCCTGTATTCTGTTACTTTGTCTACTCCTTCAATATCTTTCAAATATCTACGAAGTTTTTGACGTAAGTCTTTTAATGCTTTCGCATTACTTTTGGAGAAACCCTAATGAACAACATATAATAAACAACAAAACAAGCAAGCACTCACAGACTTGGCTTCTTTATCATCCCAAAGAGTATTGATATAATCTTCCAACTCAACAAGACAACTATAGAGGAAAATGAAAAAAATGAAAAAATAATTTCAAACTCACCGAATGAAAAAGCGAGGGTAGCTAATATTCTGACGAGCAAAAACTGTCTTGGATCGGTCATAGGCTTTCACCAAATCATCAAAGCCTGAAACCCTTAGTTTCCAATAATGTTTTTATGAAATAGCATACATGATAAGCATTTTATAATATTTTTGTTGTACTTTCCAGTACGCATATCCTTAATAATATCCTTCAGTTCTTCAAATTTCTTATCTTTATGTGCACGAACGACACGCTTTTCCTCATCTTCACTGTCGCTGGGCAAACTGAACAAGTTTGCGCTAAAATTATGTTTTAATTTTTAGAGTTCGTTTTTGCATATTCTTACGCAGCGGTGAGTTTTTTGGTCTGTACCTCCTGAACCTCGTCTTCACTCGATTCTGTATCTGACGAGTCAGAGCTATTCGCTTGGAAAAACTTCGACATGATTGCCCTGTTGAGTTTCTATAAAAGAAATGGAATATGACGTGTTTTTCATAATCTATATCAGCTAATGAACCGATTTGCATACAAATTAAGGCTATTATCAACGAAAAAAAGTATCAAAACCATTAGAAACGGAAATAGCTTTCAATGTAACTGCATCATTCAAGGGCGCTAACAAAATAATTCTTCGTGGCGGGACCAATTTAAAAGTTTAACCGATTTAAAGTGGAAAATACAGGAATATTCATAATATAAAACCAATATAGTTAACTCTATTTTATTATGTGAGAATATGTACCTAATCTGAAAGACAATCAAAATTTTGTGAAACTTTCTAAATTAGTATATAAACCTATGCTCATAAAAAGCCAACCAATGATAAATAGAGTTAAGTTTGAGAGAACAATGTAAGCTGTTTCTAAAATGTTAGTAGAATATGGCAGAAAGACAATTGTGTGAATGATCGATGGTAGAATGAAAGACAACATCATTCCTGAAGTGATTCCCACGAAGGGTATAATGTCCTGTAAGTTGGGTATGGCTATAGCCAAAGCTACTGAAAGGAAATGTCTTAAAGTGAAACTGCTCCAAACTCACAAGCTACCAAAGAGATAAGCAAACGAATAAGAATTTTGAGAGCTTTACATAACTTCGGACTGTTTCGTGAATAGTTCTTTTTGATAGGACCATGTATCATTTGAACAACTACAAAAATTTGAAGAGCAGATCCCAAGAAAACTTTTGTAACCAAAAGTAATTTTACAACTGTTGACATTCTAGAAATTTCAAACATTATTCAGTTAAGTAATTAGTCTCGAACAAGTTGATAGGGAGATTCAGAGTCAAACTACCAGCTACGTTCGGACCGAACGTTAAATATCCAAAAAATCCGATGAAAGAATAAATAATTATAATGAAATTCATCGACGTCGTCAGTACTCCAGTTAGTCCCAGCATGTCTCGTGGATATTTCAACTTGTTTTCCAAAGGTAGAACCTTAATAAAGGCAATATGAACTCTCAATTCCATTATACCATTGCTTGTCCTTCGAAAGAGTAAATGAGTCCTCCTGCAGCTAGTACTATTCCTTTCATGTTTGTAATAGGGGGTAGTGAATATGACAAGTAATGGGAGTGAAACAGCAACTCCTTCAGGAAAAAAAATTTTATCCCCCAAAATATCGAGCAAACTCACCTTTGAAATAAAAGAGATTGCCAAAAATATCGTAAGATTACCAAACAAGGAAAATAGTGTTATGTAACGAATGTTTCCGATCAGATTGATACATAGCTGTGGCAGAAAGTACAGTAGAATTATCGACTTCGTGGATATGATCAAAGAACTGTCAGAGAAATAATCGAAAATCTGAAAGGAACATCTCTACTTCAGACTTTCGTTGGCATTTCAGACTTCAACTATATGTTCTGCGGCGAATACCAACGAAATTGATAGAACCCCCAGTTGAAAACAGAACACACAGCTGTTCACAAGAACTCTGAAGGGTCCACTTGAGATCAGAAACAAAGCTTGTATTAACTGTGCGGTAAGAGAATATTTTCTAAGGAACTTATAACTATTTTTACAGGACTCCTTTGCCATTTGACCATAATCTAAGCTTTGATCACCAATTCTGAACAGTAACCTTCTCAGAATAATTTCGTTTCAATGCCTAACTTCTCTGCTAAATGCTGCGAGCATTCAATTATCTTATACATAGATAAAATGCTTAACAAGCCCATTGTTATCATAAGGATAAGCCCAGCCTTATAACTCATATCATTTGAACTTTCTAGAAAGAGATGTATACCCAAAGACCTGCTTGTTGAAATGACATAGCGACCGAGAAACAACCAGGGCCCATCATCCCACAAATGAAATTTATTAAATTCGATGTTGCTCTAAGGATAATTGGAAGTTAAAATAGTTCAAATCAAACTCACGAAATTCCATTGTCTCTTCTAATCAGAGGCTTTCTCGTTTTTTTCTCATCAGACACAATCATTCTGGCTATCGTATAAAATAAAAAGAGGAAGAGAACACTATCTTATCGAACAAACTATTGACTTTACGAATAACTCTCAAGAAAAATACAAAATAATAAAAGATTTTGGTTTTTTGTGATACTTATTCGTCGATCAATCAGCAAACGAGTCATATTAGAAACAATGTAGAAATGATTTGTTTATCTAAAGTCTCTGACCAAAATACATTTGATGCAACAACTATAAGTACAACCGTTCTTTATCTATTCCAGATATCGAATGGTTTGCATGCACGTCTGTTACACGTGCATTTCTCGTGTCTTTTATGTTAATTTTGAATGTTGAAATCGCCAGCTACAGATTTGATCTGGAGATATATCAGAAGTCTTCATTGTGTTGTGTGAATTGGAAACGAAGTTGAAAAAAAAACTTTTATCGTTCAATTTTGATCAGAACATAGATAAAACATCTTTAACATCTCTTACATATCCTAGAATTACAACGTTATTTAAAAAATACAAATTACGAATAATAACGAGAATGATAAAGATAAAATCCAGAATCAGACACCGGTATTAGCGCACCTTGTAGATAGTTCTCAAACTTTTAGTTAATTTTCTCATTTATCTATCTAATATGGTAGCTTAAAGATCGAATCGGTTATTAGACCACGAATTTAGGCAGGATAAGGGCTTACTTAAACAAGCTTAGACTTACAGCAGCATCATTAGCTTTGAAAACGAAATGCTGTTCAAAAACAGTAGCATCAAGAGCTATAATTGTTTGGCCTGATTAAAAGAAGTGTTAACCGGATTGAGCAATTTCATGAACGGGGATGGTTGGATGATGATGACAACAACAGAGCTAGCTTTTGACTAAATCACTCACTCATAAGAGGAAATGGTGTAAGAAATATGAAACGAATATTAATTACTCGGATGAGTTAATTAGAACGCTCTGTACAAAAATGACTATGTATATACAAATGTATGGAGAGAAAATTCGCAAGGCACTTGGCAAAATGATCAACAAGTCGCATCACAGGTCACATTGAAATTTTTTGGAGTTTTTGGCAAACTGACTAACCGGGCATATAGAAGAGCTTAAGGCGCTTTGTAACATGCACTGCAAAACCTAACAAGAACCTATAGAAAGCTAGTACTTACAGGTATTTTCTGATATTGATTGATTTTTTTTTGTATTCTTTTTGATTTTGTTAGTATTTACACATGTATTGAAGTACATGTGGAAGTAGGAAAATGCAAAAAGAAAAGGAAGGAAACGATAAACTAAATACAACCGGATTCTTCGAGAATATGAAGAAACCGGATAACCGGGCAATGACCATAGTAAGATAATAGAGATACATCTGGTCTATACACAGATAACAAAAATTCTAATATTCTGACATGTTTAGCTATAAAACATCTAATCCGGCAGCAGAAGATCAGTAAAGTATGGAAAGTGGGGGAATTGTCACTCAGCTCAATTACTTCTTTCCAACAAAGCATCTTTCGCTGATGTTAAATGATTTTGTCCAAGAATGTCATAAACAGATTCTGTCTTCTCCATACGGTCCAATACTGGTAGCAAATCAAGAAGTTCAACATCTGTTGGATCATCAAACCATGTTTGAACAGGAATCTGGAAGTGTTCATTAGCAATGCCGAGTAGAGCTTAAGAATTTGTCATCTGTTTCCTCCCACTCTCTCTCTCTCTCTCTCTCTCTCTCTCTTTCATCAGTTGCACTTGAGAAGGAACACGAAAACCAGTAAAAGGAACGAGATAATAACTTGGTCTGTTCAATAATGTAATCGATATATTTGACATATTTTCAACTAATCTTTTTTTGATGTCAAAACTTACTGCGTTGTTTGGATGGAAAGCATAACTTGCTGGAGAGTTGTCAATGATCATGACTTTGTTTAGATCACGTCCTAAACGGCCGAGATCCTGAAAAAAGACTAAATCAGAAAACGTTATGACGTCATCTACATACCTTCACATAATTTCCTTTATGGAATACGCAGGCTTCTCGGAATAAACGCGAACGGAACACTCCTCGTTTATCCAAGAGATCCGCAACTGGGTCGGCGTACTGGAAAAACATTAATACAATGTAAGGAATTTTGTTTTGTTTCTTCCCAAATTCTTAATAGATGATCAAGAAACATTATTATTTACCTTTGCTAAACTGGCAGTAAATAGAACACATTCATATTTTTCCCCTACGCGAGCCAAGAATTCATCCACATATGGCCTTTTCAGTACATAAACTTTATGCTCTATCCCATCAATCTCTACAGGAATAACGAAATCCGCGGTTTTGACAGGCTGCAACGATTAACATGAACAGGCCGAATGGTAAAATTAAAAAACCTTGAATGACGAATGAACCAATGTTTCATCGAGGTCGATGATCAAACACTTTTTGTTGGAATCAGCTGGCCGAACCGGCGGCAGAAGGAAGTTGTCGAATGTCTGCAAAAATCGAAATTACGAACACTTATCAAAACAAATAACACAAATTGCTTCATTTTCATGCAAACTGACTATATTTCCTGATGAAATTACCTTTTTCTTATGTTTATTACCCAATAAGCGCTTTTTGATAATTTCATCAGCAGTGGGCGTTCGACCCGGACGCAAATCTATGCGTTCAATATAAACAGAGGGATCGTCATCAGAGTCATCTGATTGTGCCCAGATGCTAGTGGATGCGCTGGGTGTCGTCTTGACCCTAGGTTGACGATGAAGCTCAAACTGTTCAAGGAATGTTGAGGTGGAATGTGGCGCTGTACAGAGAACACGCATTGCCAATGAGATACTATAGAAATATGATGTTTTAAACAGCTTCTAGACAAAGAAAAGATATCAAACGATAGAACAGAATAATAGAAAAGCTTCCAACAAAGACAGTACATGGAACATTCGTGGAATTAAACAAATATTATATGCTATTTCTGCTGCGCGAATAATGAGCAAAGCAATTTGAAGGTTCTAACAGCTGCGAGAGCGATCAGAGAGCGCAATGCGATTTTTCGCGTTCCAAGCTTCATTCATATGCGGCAATAATATGAGAACAGAATGAAAAAAATGAAAAAACATTCGAAAAAAAAGTGTTGAAAATCAGCCTTTGACAGCTACTTGCGTCATAAAAGGGCCATAATATAAATGATATTGCTAGTGTAATTCATTGAAGTTTTCAAGTTCGCATGAATCATAGATGGTTCTTTTAGTGAACTGGGGACAAATTTTTTTAAATTTAGACAGGTGGGTTGGAGAGGAAGCGAAAAACTTAGAAGATGCTGAGTTTGAAAGCTCACAAAGGATGGGGCTGTTATCGAGATGCAAGATCATTCTCCTCTTTTTCCACCCCCACTACGTATGCAGCTATAAGAGACAGATGGAACCTGTTCAGCTCTTCGTTTTCTGTTTCAACATCTCTTTTTCTCTGGATCTAGTGGAGGCCCACTCTATATTATCCTTCTCTCACTTTAGTGCATGCTATATCGTTTGTCGTTCACGACTTAAAGAATGAAAAACTACTTGACAATAGGAATTATTCTTACTTCATTGAAATAGTTAATATCTTTCGTGACACCTTCGTGTTCTATCTGATTATTGGAATCACCAATATGTTTCAGCTTAGAATTCAAAAAAGGCCAACGGAGTTGCTGACTGAGCCAATTGCGTACCATCGTTGAATTGCAGTTGTAGAGGCAATTGATGGTCTCCTATCAAACTGTTAACGTTTGGTATGAGAGGGAGGAGCGATAGCCACCAGCTTAGTGTTTTGACCGTAAAAATTCAATGAGACCGACATATTCGGTGACCATTCGATAAATAGCCGATAGGACGCACTCCTTCGAACACTGATAGAGGTGCACCGAATCTTTGATAATAAATAAAATCGACTAATATAGCAGATTCTTTGCACTTATAAGGAGTTGTCTGCCCACAGCTCAAAAGTGTTTTTTAAAATTCAATAATAGAAGTGACGAGGAAGTATTCATATCAATAAAAAGATGAGGAAAAATATGCATGGAGTACACATTGAATATGAAGATGAAAGTCAAACATCTGAAGGACATAAAGGATTTTTATTTTATACTTTAATAAAAAAATAAAAATGTGCATCATGTGTTCTCATGTCATTCTGTTCAAGTCAACAAAAAAACAGTCTATTGATCAAATAAGAAACAAAGAAAATTTGAGAATGATGTCATTGCTGACTGCTATGACAATCTACAAAAACAGTTTGATAATTACTCAAATAGAAAGAAACAGCGAAATTCAAGCTTTTGAATATAGCAGTGAGAGAAGTCTTAAGTGAATTTTCTTCAAAATTTCGAATATAGTATTACGTTAGAAATGTTTGAGAGACAGGCGGCAAGATAAGTTTTTATCGCGAATGGTGAAAGCATGCTCACAATTACCTTCGGACAGCACAAATGCTTCTCAACTTATGCTGGTACTCAAAACTTAGATATGTTGTTGAGTTTTCGAAAGTGGATGATAAGCAAAACGAAAATACTCAGTGACAGCAATTTCAGAAAAGGAAAAATCAATTAAGAGGAACTCGTGTGCTATGTTGAGTACTGGAAATTATCGAAACATTCTCAATTCTAATGAGAAGCTTTGGAGCTGAAATCGATTTCTCTGAGCGCACCATGGAAAGCAAGTCTTATTAGGACAGCGAAATTCACATTCACATAAAATGCATGTTTGTTTAGCGGGTATTGAAGATGAACATATTTCTCACAAAGAAAGAAAACGAAAAAATATCAGAAATAGGAAATAACTTCCTCACAAAACGAAGAAAACTGAGATAAAACTGCGAGGAAGACAGGTGTGTCTATTTCAAATCACAGTATGCGCTTTCGGAATTTGCAACAACTGTTCGATGATGCTGAGGATATTGAGCTCCTTGAGGTGCACTTGGACTCAAAGGTAGATTAGGAAGACTCAATTTCTCCATTGAAAAAGTGAAACGTTTAAAATATTTAGAACACCATAGAGTATATTCAGCCCGAAGAAATTAAAAAGAACTACTTTTCATGTGAAGGCGACAGTTTGCTCGAGGGTGTAAAGGTTAAATACACTAGTATTTGCTTGAGGCACTGTTGAAACTACCGTTCGTTTTATTTGAACGAAGTCATTTGTTTGCCACTTACCTCAAAGTTTGAATCTTCAAGAAAAAAAGTGAAAAGAAGCAATTTGTTCAAGATGGAAACGAAACTAACTTTGTTCGGTCCTTTTGGAGATATGACGGTTCCATTGCTTACAGAAGGCATTGTCTGATTTGTTGTAGAGAACTCATTTTGCTTGGAGTCAACCAATGGCACCATGTTGTTTCCATTCTTCAAAACCTGTATTAAATTTGAAGAGTTGGGCCGTGGTGAGGTCGGCTTTTCTGAAAAGTAAACTGATTAGAAATAGGAATAAGTCGAAATTTTACGTTTGACTCTTCTGTCAAAAAATATAAACAGTACTTCTGCTATTAAACTAAAGGATGGAGAGAGCATCAAATTATGAGTAGTAAAGTAACTAGAGAATGAGTCAGAATGGAAAGGATGAATAGTATAAGAAACGCTGTGCAGAAAGCAACCGTTCTGGAGCTTGTATAAACAAAAGAATGCAACCGCCCTACGCCTAGAGCAATTCTGATGAGAATGCAACCATGCTGTGTGAACTTGAATGAATGCAACCGTTCAGTACGGATGTGTTAGAATGCAAAAGTTCAACTCGAGATCTTTGGAACACAACTGTCAAAAATTTGAAACAACCTCAAAAACTGTTTGAAAATAGTAAGAATTGCTATCAAGAGGAAAACGAGAGTCTCTCTACCAAATTATGAAAAGCCAAAAAATTACCGTTTTCTTGTTGTGGAGAAACGCAACAGCATAATGTCTGCATAATCCGTCCCCATCGTGGTTTCTGTCGTCCACTTCTCTGCTTTTCACCTGTAACAATATTCAATGAGAAGATTAAAGATGAAGGCATATAAGATTTCTTTTTTTTCATTGTGATAACAACGAAGTTTTGAGTACATGCCCTTTATTATTCGAGGAATTTCGAGTCACAGCCAATATTTGGAATGCAAAGAAAAATATTTTTTATGCAATTTCAACGTTCTCTCATACCCTGCTCTTATTTTTGCTGCAAACGATGAAGACGAAAAAATCTAAAGGACGCCAAAACAGTTGCTCGATTTTCATTTTCCCAAACTATTTCGTTTTACTACAAGTCATGACTTATCAACAACTTACGCTTTGTCGAAGGAGATGCTCCGATGGCTATATTCAGCAAATTTGTTCCTTTAGCAACTGGTTGACTACCATACTCCGGTCCAACTATTAAAGGATGACTACGATAGACACTATCGTAAGGAGAAGTTACCGGAGGGCTAGTAGACCGGGGAACTGACCAAATGATATCGTTTGGGGTTTCTCGAGGAACCGAGAAGATTGGACTATCATGTACAGTTCCGTTAGAGCGAGGTAGTGCACCTTTGTGAATGTTGTTGTTCAATGCGGACGTATTCGAAGACGAACTGGCGGTAGAGGAGGTACTACCATTTTGAAGAGGTTCCGTTTTGGAAGATACTAAACGGGCACGTGGCATCGTCATAGGACGATTTGGGTAGATAGGTGTACATGCGGCATTATTAGAATACGACTGTTGTACAGTTGGAGGTAATGTCAAAGGGAACGGAGCAGGACGTCTTTGTTGTGATGTTGGAGTTCCAAGAACATTTTCAATGCCCGAAACTGTAACATTAGGTCGCCCTGTTCTGACATTGTTGGGAGCCATGGTAGATTGTTGTTGGTTTGACCAAAAGTATGTGACACCTGACTGGTGATCCTCTCCCTTCTGCCAATAATCAAGACTGTTCCGAGGACCAAGAGGGCTTCGTCGCTGATTGGCAGGTTGAATCTGTTTAGAAGATATGATGTGTCGTCTCCTGTCATCAACGTAAGTCATAATATCGAGTATTATAGAAAAGTGGATAAATATAGGATACGTGGGGCTGTCTGGACGATTTTCACGTTTTCCACTTTCTAGCTGAACAAATCAGAAATAACTCCTTGTCGTTATCAAACAGGCAAACAACCGCGAACTAAAGACTAGTCTGCGTGAGCCTCAGCGCGATTTTCCTTCTGCTTCCAATACCTGTCGACAGGTCTACGTGAAATTCCTGTTTTAAAGCGACAGAGCAATTGGAATGAAGAGCCTGACTTGCGAACCAAGACGAGTCAGGTCGGGGGGCAAGCCACTGAACACGTTGCGGTTTAGAGAGAGCTTTCGCCGTTGACTGGAATCACAAAAGAACTATGAATGAAACGGTTGAATGAGAAAAAAAAGGAAAAAAAGAAATCATGTAAGCAACAGTCGCAAAATCTATTTAAAACTGAGTATTGAAATGAGTAATAGGGAATGATGTAATTCACAGAAGAAGCAAACATTTCAGTCACATGATGAAAGGCTTACTCTCAAGAATTTGGCAGAAGATGATCAGAACAAACGCACAATGTCACAGATTGGTATCGGGTTATGCTCTGACAGGAAGACAACTTGTAAAAATAATTTTTCATAAAATCAAGATAAAAGTCTAACAAATGAAGTTCATACACCAAAGTGAAGAAGTGATAGAATCGAGATATCTCAAATTACTTCTAAAAAACGATGTGCATTGAGTTTCATTATTCTGAAATACTCTAGAGATATTCAGCAAATTCTGGCAGTTTTTGATATTCAAAAGAAAAAACATCTGAGAGTGTGGGTTTTTGAGATTACTCATTCCCACATCAAGAAACATCATAGAGAAAACAAGTATTGATGAGGGTGGCGAATTCATGTTCGATTTAATCATTCTATAAGAACTTAATTCATAGAATAAAAAAATATTTGCGGCAAAAATATAACAGAGTACCATGACCCAGAGCTGCTTACTACGAATAATAGGATTAGTTGAAATGAAAAAAATGAAAATCATGTTGAATATAATTAAAAAATAGTTTTTGTGCTGGAAAAAGAGAGTTCAATTCCTTCTCTGGTAAGTTAACAAGAACTCAATGATCAGTAACTATTTCTTGACAACGAAGATAATTTGTTTCGAATGCCAAAAACATTAAGTTCTCAATGGACCATTCTTTTTGTTACATACAAACTGAATGGAAAAGTTGGAAATGACTTTTTGACAATCCGTTCTCTGGAGATTATGCTAGGAAATAAGATTCAAAGGAAAACGTGTCATCTTTCTCTCCCTCTCTCTGTCTCTTTCTCTCTCTCTCTCTCTCTCTGATCACTCTCAAAATAGGCAGTCTTAACGTATATGGAGTTAATGTATTATTAATCTTAATATATGTAGAATCATAAATGATTATGGCGAGTAAGGCTATCACAGGATGGAATCACGAGGTGAAAATTCAATCCAAACATTTAATTGAATGAACTAAGATTTTCTGTTTTTCCAGCTAACTCAACGGGAGATATTCAGAATGAACGAACATATGACAAGCACTTCTTCTAACAGCGTGGAGCAAAAGGGTCGAACATAACTGCAGGAGTGATCGAAAACAACAAGTCTATGTTCTATAATATGACAGAGAAATGGTGGCAAATCGAAAAAATGAAACAAAAGTTCAAAATTCGACATCTAAGGCTTACTTCACTTAAAGTTGATTTGAAATAGAAAATATGAATGAGTTTAAAGTGAGAGCTAAAAATAAAATCAAAGATCTTTAACAATCAGATCTCTGTCAAAGATCTAAGGAACTAAATGTATATTCACCGAAAATAGAAGGACATACGAGCAATATCGCAAAACAACATCAGAGGGGTGATAGCATTCTTTATACTCTGAATATTAAAACTCAACAGAACATCGTCAAATTGAATAGTGGCAAAGGCAATGCACTAACATTAAGATTACTCATAAAATGCAAGAAAAAAGGAATAAAACTGACAACCATCAAGTAAATGATTCTGACTTTAACACCATCTGCTCAAGGAACCAGATGAAAAGAAAACATTTAAAATAGTTGGCGAAAAAAAGTTAAATCTCAATAGGAAATTAGGAACGACAGGAAGGGAAATGGCTAATTATCGCTACGATTCTGGGTCCATTCGCTTTTTTTTGTGAACAATAAAAGTGAGAAAATCGAATTGAGCGAAAAGCTCGAGAATTTAAATTGCGGTCAACATCGAAAAAGATAGTAAAAAAATGTTTTTTTTAAATAGCTCAAACTCATAGAGGAAGCAGTAGGTATCGACAGCATAAAAAAACATGAGAAATACGACTATGCTGTAGACTTTTGTCTCCGCCTGATTCTTCTATCTCAGTTGCTCTATATCTCTCTTTTCACGAAACTTCAACTCTGCTTGAGATAAAGCACAGCGATTCCAGACGGAAAAGAGAAACTAACAGGCGGTGTCATCGAAGATTTTGATGATTGGGAGGCTTGAAAGAAAGATTTGGAAAACTGATGATAGAACAACTGATGAAAAAAGAACCACAATTGCTAGAACGTGGGCTTCGTCATGTCAGGAATCAGAGCTTGAATGATCAAATTGATCAACTTCTCAATTTTTCCCTAAAATTAAAGGAGCGAAGCAGATGTGCTGAGAAAAGATAGAATTAAAAGAAAAGGGCAAATTGAGTGAAACTTCTTATGTGATAGAACGCGAAAAGGGACAAAAACATCAATATAAAGTTATAAACGCATCCTCGCTTGTTTGGGAAACGAAAGCGAAGCGGACAAAAGAACATACTACAGCCAAATGAACAAAAGCATTCCGTTTGAGAAAAGGTGTTATGATATCAATAACAATTTTGAAACCAACTGGATAGGGCATTTCAAATCGAATTGTCATATTACTGTTGAAAAAAATTTCCAAAATATTAGTTTCAAAAACGAATTGTCGGGCACAAGTAACTATAAGCAACAACGTGACGTAGAGAAGAAGCGGCTAAGTTGATAACAAACCAATACATTTAGTTTTCTAAAATCAAGTAATGAGAGTGTTATGGATGAATGAAAGGATAATATTCCAAAAAATTCAGCTGATGCTGCAAACGTTTTGGTCAATTCATCATTCGAAGCATGCCAAATGGATAACAAAAATAGAGCTTGAAACAGAAGATATGTTTTGCAACTTCATCTTCGTAGATAACAAAAACCCTTTTCAAAGTTTCAAGTTCTTATTCTAGACTAGCAGAACTATTTACTTAATTGCGTAGTCTCACAAAAGTGAAATGAGTCATTTCGGAGGAAGATTATGATATTGGAAAAATGGTTGGCACAAGTTTTAGAGAAACTAAATCCCGAAGGGAAAAACGTCATTAGTCGTCTTTTGGACGACAGATTTTCATTCAATGCCAAAAAATAATTGTTGAAATGAACAAAATGGTGGTTGAAACAGAAATTGTAGACTCGCGCAAACAGATATTTTGATATCAAGTGTTGATATTATTAATACAAGCTTATGCTAACACGAGAAACATGGCACAAAAAGAGAAAAAGACAAAGAATGCGATTTTTCGAAACTTGAGATACATGGTATTTTCAAAAACAACACAGACGAAATTCTCCTATATTGTTTGAATAATGCATTGCTTGAAATCACTGATGTGGTGAATCGGGAAGAGATTTCTGGCAAGAAGAATTCGAAAGGAGCACATTTTTCTGCTAATCGTTCGATTCAAGAAAAGAGAAAAAATCTGAACAGTAAGTTAGAAACGTCGGTTGTCTTTGGAAATGGAGATAGAACGGCGCCAGAGGGAATCAGAGAAAAATGACGAAAAATACGGAACATAATCCGGCAATTGGCAAACAAAACAACCAGAAGCACGCGCAGCATAACTAGTCGTTCGACATGGCCTCGGCCAGCTTGAAGTCAGCTTTATTCACAAGGTTTGTTAAGCTTGAAGCGAAAAAAACGTGGTGAATCAACCGTGTTGCATAACTACAGCTTAGAAACTTTCAAAGAAAGAGAAAACAACAAAAAAAATAAAAGAACTGAAGAGGATTATATTAGCAATTCATCTCGAATTTCGCAAAATATAATAACCAGCGTTTTTCTTGGTTTGAATGTACACAAGAAATGAAAAACGTGCAAGGATTTCATACATTCATAATCCGAAAAACCTAAACATAGATAATGTCTATTTATGGATAGCTTCATCATAATCGAAAAATATTATATTCGACAAAACCTAGATCTATCTGGTTTTTTCAAGCTCTTATATGGACATTCGGACAGTGTAAATATCACTTCCCCTCATCATAAACAATATGTATAGAGGATATTCCTTCCTTACTCAAAACAGTTTGAGAGACTACAGACTATTGGGCTCTATAGTTTGCAAGGTAATAATAGTGTAGTTCGACATTTACATCTATATATGAGTCGGTACTGAAGGGCAGAAAAAGGAAAACAGTTAAACACGAGCTCTTTAGCAGAAATTGTTGTTGGCCAAGCCAAGAAGAAAAAACAAAATCGAGAAAGGATAGTCACTAATGGAATTTGAGGGAATAGATGGGGGTGACTAGAGTTGACTCTTCACCAGTTACATCACCAAAGAATTTCTGTGAAAAATATATAAATGCATGAAGAAAGCTCGTAAACTTTGGAAAACTCAGATTTTCTTTCAGAATTCTAAAAAAGAGAATTCAAAGCTAATTTTTCTATCGTTGAATAGCACCTAAGAAACACAAGCACAAGTACATCAATCAAAAAGAAAAACGAGGCAAACATGAGCTCAGTTTGGAAGTGTGTATGCATTCATTTCGTAAATCTAATAAATCTTTCATCAAATTGTCAAAGAAAATTAATAAAACTCAGAAGGAGTAATACTACTTCATAGATTCGACCAAGAAATTCCACTTTGTGGGCGAATAATGAAAAGCTGTCAGTATCATAACAACAAAAAATGAAAACTGGTAACATCTTGGATAAGCCTGATTTTCGATCCTCAAGTGAGTAAGAATAACCAATAGGACATAGTTTCAATATTTTCGAAATAAAATGTCAAAAAAACAGAAGATGGAATAGAAAGAAAACGGGAAAAATGATTTCCATCTATTTGAGTTAGGTCATTTACACAATGAATACATAATTCAAATAAACGAAACTCAATTAAACACCTTACGAATTACAACTACGGGAAGCAACAGACGAACTTTACGAAATGAATTGAATCAACGAGTAGGAGAGAGAGGAAAGTGCTCACTTATACATTCCAAAAAAAGAGAACATGGAAGAAACAGGACAGCGGAATATGTATAAGCGTTTGAGAACTATTAAGTCACAGACAAACAGCAGAAATGAGCAATAGTTGCCTAGCAATGGAAATTAGGTTTTTTCTTTTCCCAGATCAGGCACATTGAATCATTATGATAAACTTGCAACTACGTTGAAGGAAAAATCAAAATTTCTAACACAATCTGTTGTTTAGACGACTATAAAAATTCGGACACCTTCATATGGGGTAAGGAAAGCTAATACATACAGATCAGCGAGTATGAGTGTGTGCATGATAGCTGTGTCTGGATGTGCATGTGTGTGCAATGTGTGTTCTCCCAACCTTGAGCTCACTTCAAGAAGAACATGATCGGAAATCGGATGATGTGAAGGCACTTCAAATACGTCTTTATTTGGCCGACGGAGCCAAATTCCTTACAGGAATGTTCTTTTTTTGCCAGTCATCGTTTTCCAAATTGAAGAAATATATCGAATATGTTTGACGAAAATTTAATATTGCACAATCTTCGACACTACTGAAGTGTAGAAAAGCTCGAATGATGCATTTATCAAGTTTTAAATGAGCTTCTAGTATTCCAAACACAAAAACGGAAAAAGTTGAACTCTAAAGCGTCAAAAACAGGAAACAACTCAATTTAAAATATTTAAATTAGCACAAGTTGTGCACACCGCAGACAAACTATTTGGAAAGCTTATTGCAAGAGATACTATGAATCTCAATTAGGCTGACTAACTTATTGTTGAACTTTCATTAACATTCAAAATTTTTTTTGTAATCTATTAAGCCAGACAGAGAGTAATGTAGAAGTTGTGACTTCAGCCACATTTTTTTAAAAACATTTCCTAGTCTGACACAATTGAACAACTATTGAGAGAAATTCTTGGTTGATTTATCAGGAAGAGAAAGAGAGAGAGAGTGAAACTATATTGATTGTCAGCCTTATACTAGACAGGAAACCGGATTGCCAACGAAAAACATTGATAATCGAAAAAGAAATGTGAAGGATGTAGAAAAACGATAGTGCATGGCAACCAGAAAACTTTCTTAGAAGAGAAAGTGGTACAAGTGCTGGTTTGCAGAGGTTCGAAATCTGATAAGCTAAGAAAAGCTCATCTTCCAAAGGCAGAATGAGAGCAATATTTTCTGATAGCCAACAACAAGAAATTATCTCAAAATTACTATGCCTAAATATAGCTTTCACTCGATTTGAAAAGCGAAACGGGGAAAGGCCGAAATGCCTGCATGCTATGACTTTCAGCTTAATCTGTTTTTAGCCCAAGTACGTCATGATTACTCTTAAGAGCGTGAGCGGACAACAGACATCGCTTTTAGTGAAAAGCTAAGCAAATTGCTAAGGCATGACTTAGTCTTTACATTATAGAAAATCTATCATTAAAAGATGGAAAATCGAGTAAGAACATTAATATGTGAAAAATTCGAAGGTTCATACATCTGGTGAACAGATCTGTCGAATAATTACCAATCAACATGCGAGCAACTTCATTAAAGAAACCAAGGAGTCGAAAACTTTCAAAGCATGGATACTTGACAGAAATATCCTAACCTATGTTGTTGACGATATCATGAACAATTTTTTCATGACACTTGACAAATGTCGGAAATAGAGCAAGTGTCTCTTGTAAGAAAATATCAGAGTGTGAGTCGCTCAGTATATTTATCCACCCATACTGAGAAATGTTTAAGCAAGTCCAAGTTAACTCCAAAAGTGAGAATTTCTTCAAAATCCTCTCAATTCATGTTTACAAAAAGCCAACTTTACTTACCAACCTCAAAGATAATTTGCATACACCCTTTATGTTTTCAGCCACTCATGCCCCAAATGCAAGAGAAAAAAAACGAAAACAGTGTCAAAAGAACTAACCTAAAACATCCTTGGCAATTCCATAGTCTCCGCTTGACGCTTCAACATCTTCTTTACGAACCTAATGATGAGCTTATAGATAGTTAAGATGAAGGAATTAAAAGTACCTGAGTGATTATTCCATCAATTGCGTTTGTCATTTCCCTATTACGGGCCAATTGAACTGATATGGATGATTGAAAAGTTTGCTCGAGCTGCTTATTCTTTTATTTTGACGATGAGCAAACTGAAGTTACCGAAGATAGTAATTTAAAAACAATCAAAAACGCAGAGCATGCAAAGGGTGATCATTTCAATTGGTATTATAAGAAAAACAAAAATATGCAAGAAGTTGAGAGGAGAAATATAAAAACAATAATTCGAGCTTCGTTGTGTGGAAAGATAAAGAACATAATCGATAACCATTTCAGACACGCTTTCTAAGGCAGTAGGTGCACTCGGAAAATGTCAGAAAGAACATACAGACAGTTTTTAGGATTAAATGAAGGTAATAAAGCAAACAGACATTTGAGTAACAGTTTGAAATCATAACACAGTCTGGGTTAGAATGATAAAGAGAACTCAAAGGCTAATCTTCACGAAAAATGCAGAAGACGAGGTTGTTAGACATCAATGATATAATTATCATAAAGGCCTGAGAATTTGACATAACTATCAGAGCATAAGCACTTGCAATATAGCAAGATGTATCGAAAACGCAGCAGCTGTTTCAGAAAGAGCTAAGACGGGTTTCATGATGATCTTAAGAACAAAAGTGTAAACGTTCTAGAAGAGATTGAAAGACAGAAAAGCTCAATATAACTTCATTTTTAGAAACGATAGTGTTAATCAGCATGTGCGCAACGATTCAAGTGAGAACATGAGAACCCTCATAATATGGTGAGAAGCAAGTAATTACAAAAAACAGTCAAACTCAAATTGAAGATGAAAGCTTCAAAATAAGGTTGAAAATAATAAAGGACACAAGGACATGATATGCCTCCGGGAACTATAAGTGTTACAACCAGACACTAACAGTTGCTTTACACATGCATGAAACCGAACCTTAAACGTGAACAATATAAATCAGGAATTACTGATCGAGCTGAACCAAAGAAGAGAGATACCAAAAAAAATAAAATAAGAAAACACTATAATTTAGCAGCACATGTGATATGACGTTGACGTAACATGTCACGTCAAAACAAGACCAGCTGATTGAGATTTTTCTTGTAAAAAAATGTTTCAATGAAATCAAATATGAATTTAACAAGAAAGTCTCATTAATACAGAACAAATGCACAAAAAGATAAAGACACGGACATAGCTGTTGTCGATAAGGAAGTTATCGAGTCTTTTGAAGTATGAAAATCATGCGAACTTAGTGAGAAAAAGCGTTGTGATTGTTTAACCAGACAAACAGGGGGAGAATGATATAACCTCAAACATTCGTAGGATATGATAGATAGGTTCAAGATAGGATTATGATGAAGATTGGATATAAACGAAAACCCAATTTTATCAAAAAGAATGAGAAGATGATATACGAGCTTTAAATCAAATCGGCACTAGAAGCGCGATAACGTTGAGAAAAACAGATAACAAACTGTTTCAAAACAAAACAAAAGCAGAAGGTTTAAATGATTAAATTTCAATCCGACAAACTGTGTTGAAAAGAAAAGAGAATTGAGTTGAAAAGAAAGATATGAAACTATGAAAAAGACTTCTTAGCTGCGAGAAAGCTATATTGAGATCTGGAAGATTCCTGATCGAATAAATGTTTAATAAAATTCAAATGAACTATCAGAAAAACATTCCAGGACATAAAAAGAACCCGACCGAATAAGGAGCGATATTGTTGCGGAAATACGATTCCAGCTATGGACATGTGACAACGACATGACAGCAAGAATTGCACTTCAGATTATGTTGCTTCTGTTGGGAGAGAAATAAGCAGAGAGGAAAAAGTAACCTGGATTCGAAATTCAATAATTAAAACTTAAGCAAGCATACTAATCTAAGATAGGAGCGATAACGACACAATTAGTCTAATCAATAACGAAAAAGTTCCGTAGAGCGCAAGCAGAATCTAGGCAATGAACGAAATCTTATACTATTTGAGATTTATAAATAAAATAGGAATGGGTTATAAAACGGGTGAGTAATAGAAACACATTTTCATTGTTAGCAATGTATATAATGATAAAAGAAATAGCATGGAACAGAAAGTGTAGCTGTTTTAGGCCAGGGAAATGATCAGATGGGTTGATCAACGCTAACAACGAGAAACGACGTGGTGAAGATGAAAGACATAATGAAGATGATGACACAACAAGGACAAAAAGACAGAAGATGATTATCAAGAAAGCTTCAACTGAACTGCGCATATCAATCAGACTCAGAACAACGAAAACTTTTTATGCAAGCGAAAGCATAAACTTCTTTATAATTAAATGAAGCGTTGAAATAGGAGACACGTTGCAAGTCTTTGCCAGAAGTATACCACATATAAAGCGTTCTTCAAGTATAACAAATTCAGTCTTAACGAAGAACAATAGCTGCATAGCCTGTTGTCCAATTAAAAAACCTTCACTTCTTTCTTTCACGAACTACAAGGTAAGCTGCCTTGTCTTCTTTGACAATACCTAGTGACTATACAAGTGGTGATTATTTCAAAAACAGAAACCACAAATTCGTTATCACATGATGTACACGTAGTAATGAGAACTTGAAATTGCGCCAGATGAAGAAAGTTACAAGAAATAATGACTTAGTTGCAGCAGGAATGTACAACAACGTTACATCAGAATATGAAGAATAATCGAATTTTTGAAGAGCAAGTGGAACATTCGAAAAAAGAAAGGCCAAAATAGAACAGTTTGACACACAGAGCTTTAGGGTCGTTTGCCTAAGAAATATGACACCAAAAGAATAGAAATTCATAATATTCATGCATCCACTTCAATAGTGAAATCGTTCTACAAATAAAGAACGATTAATAAATAGGAAATCAAAACTGAATTAAGCACCAGTCGTCCGTTTTTGAAAAACGTTGAGTATGAAGGACGAAGAGAAATAAGCTTAGGGGGAGTTAACAATAAGAGAAAGTTAAGAGGAGCAATAAAGAATCTGCAGGAAACTGAAAGCATAGGAATGATCTAACACACTGAAATTTGAAAAAGCACAAAAAAACGAAAAGCAGACTATTTGTCGTGTAAACATAGATCGCACAGAAAGGCATACTATGGGGCAAATATTGAATTCATTCTGCCACGTCTTTCCTTCTTTTTACTCTCTTTTTATATTTAACGCACTCATTTCACAACCTTCCATGTTCCTCTCTAGTTTATTTCTCGAGGTTTGCTGTTTCTACAAAAACAGCTTGTTCCTTTGTGAGAGAACGGTAACCAAGATCATGGCTACAAACAACGAGAGGATCAAATAAAAACTTTCAAAATAGAGGTAGAATGAGATGGAGAAAGTAGTAAACACTCAACCCAACATTCTATTCACCATGGTGAATGAAAGAAACAAAGAATTAAAGAATTGGATATGAAGAAATTGGAATTATCAGAACTGAACTCGAAACCAAATCGAGAGTTGCTATGATAAGATCAGGGAACAAGAAGGCAGACGAGTCGAAAGAGGAATAAAATACGTCAGATGTAAAGATTATACATAAAACGAAAATATAAATTGAATCAATTAAACAAGACAACTAAAAGCAAAAAAGCGTACCGATATTTGAAGATGAGACCATTGAAAACCATTGAACCCTGGAAATGAATGCTTACATGCTTCACAAAAAAAACCGAAACTCATAAAGGAGAATAAAAAAGTAAAATAAAAGAGAAGACAAATAACTTGCAAAACAGCTGATAACCTTTGTTTTCTCGACACTTCGTAAGGAATAATTAACTCTTAAGAAAATGAAGATGGACATTGAGATAGATTAATAGTTATTGGTATTATTACGTCGATTTTGGTGATACAAAGACGCAACTAGGTACAAGGCATGAAGATTAGTTTGGTAGTGAACAACGTGGCAAGACCTTGATCAACACAACATAATCGAAAATTGAAGAGAAGGAGAATGAATTGAAAGAAGGGTGGAGAAGAGCGCGAAGCCATAGGAAAAATCAGTCTGCGTAGTGACAAGTGAAGAAGAGAAAAAATGAAAATTAAAGTGCAAATCGAATAATACCTTCAATATATATCTAATAAAATAAAATGGTCGAACCTATGAGACCCACTTGAGAACTATGGGACACACCAGCTACTAGTTGGCAATAATAAGGTGATGCAAAGATATAACGGGAATGGATGAATAAATGACCGGATGTATGTGCGAATATTGAATATGAAAACGCTACCACTTTATTATTACCAACTCTCAGGTCAGGAATTTTATATTGTATTGATGGCGAACCACAGCGGCTGCCTTGCTTAAGCCATTAAGTATGCGCTGTGTAGAAACTCCTAATACACTTATGAGGGGGAGCAAATGTTAGAATCGAAAGGTGAAAATTACTTTTCGACAGGTCATATAAGGAATTCCTCTAATCTTAAATACTTGTTCTGAAAGAAAACATTTAAAAAACCGGTTCGAGAACGCCAGAAAAAGATGCGGCAGCAGGCTGTCATATTAGGACGGAATATCCATTCATCTGGTGTGTACTCAGTTGCATTTTATTAAGAGAAAAAAAAATAAATGTATAGAATGGAATTGTTGGATACAAAAAGACAGAACTGTGAGAAGTCTAGACATTCCGACCGATGTCTATAAAAGTATTTTTTAAAATAAAAGTAAACGCGAAGCAGACGAATGATAAATAAAGCTCACAAATAAGAAATATTGATAAGCTGATCCTTTCAAGACGACTACCATGAAGTGTAAACGCTGTCGTATATTCGAAATGAAACAATAATGAAGAAAACGTAGTTCTTGATTAAGAGAAGAGAATAAAAATTATGAGAGAAACCGGATATTATTAGGTAACGCACAATAAGCGCGGGCTTAATTAGAATAAATGAACATTGATCGTGTCGAGACTAAAAGTTTCAAACTTAGAATGCAACAAGCTAACCATAATTCAGAATGGAGAGATTAATTATATGAAATGATAATGATTGTTATCAATGAATTAATGAAAATTCGAACAGAGCACTTGAAATTCTTAAAATGCGCATGCGAGGTATTTAAGCTAAACGGCAAACAAATATCGGAATTAAATAAAATGAAAACAACAAACAAGGGTCGGAAAGAAATAGTTTTAAGAGAAAGCCTTGAGGCGAAGATGTATTATTCTAATGTGATTTAGTTAACTGCAAACTAAACTGCTAATAGCTACAAATTCGCTTCAATAGCATCAGAAATTTGTATGAGAAAGGAAAGCTTGAAGAACAGGCGCTAATTTTGAGGTGAAGCCTTAGAAAAGCCGAAACGAAGACATTCTGTGGAGAACGAGAGCAGGCAAGAAAGATTAGCGAGATAGTGAGTGTCTATGCAAAATAGATGAAGAGAATAAGAAGGGAAAAGAAAATGAAAGAGGGAAGGGAGAGAGAGAGAGGAGAAGAGCATACGTATTCGGAGCATTCATTTATTCTCTTCTGGAGTCTTTTCATTGCTTTGTGTGTGAGCAGGCAAAGAGCAAAACGGCGGAAGGATACCTAAGTGGGTAGAGTCCGGAGAAGAAGTCTAAGATGAAACGTACAGATAAGAGAAATCATGAAAAAAAGACTTTTACCCTTAAAAAAAACCTCAACAGCAAACAATAGTTATTGAAGAAAATTACCAACATGGGGGATATGAGAAAGAAGTTCTCCACGAGACAGAAAAACGAAAGCTTAGCCATAGTTGGCTGGAAAGAACAAAAAAAAAAGATAAAAGCAACCTAACTTTCATTTGAATTGAGTGAAAGGATGATGAAACACAAGGATGTCAACTTGGCGTACCCAACGAGATTTCCTCCTTCTTCGTTCCTGTTGCAGTAAAAATTTGCCGAAAAAGGTCTTGCAAAGACAAATAAATTAAATAAATAAGAAAAACCAAAATGAATTTCCTCATTCTAGTTATGAATAACGTCTTAATCCAATTCCATTTATATTATTTTTGATTAAAAAAACAAAATAAATTAAAGTTTTCTTTCTTCGTCGCTCATAATTGGTCAAGGACAGGCGGTTTTTGGATGGTTTCCGAATTATTATTTCATTAATAGCATTGTTGAAGAAGGAAATAACAGAATGTTCATGTGGACAGCTTAAAAATCGAATATATGAAGTCAAATCGGAAAAGCTTTAAAGGATTTGCTTAACATATATAGTTATTAACATGAAAACCTCATTTGCATATCTCGCATACTCTACTCTTTTTGCTTTTTTTGCTAATGTTTGTAAAAAGAAATATTTAAATAAATCCTTTTTTATGGAAAATATTCGTATATTTCTAATCCTCAAGTGCTTCAGCTCGGAGAACCTAACTTGAGAAGGTTCTTTACTTATTCAACTCTTAGAATTTCTAAAACACAACCAATCATAATGTCTGTTCTCAATTAAATGAAAACTTTCAGAGTCAATAGTTCCCAATCAATAGACATGATAAGCATTACAACATAACATAAACAACTCTTGGTCTCGTTCTTCTTTTTTTTTTTGTTTTTTTTTATTTTCGACATAAAGAATTCAGCATTTGGAATCTGACTGGAAGTTTCCTTTCCTCTCAATTCGAAACAGAAACAGAGTTTAGAACTTCCTGATATGGCTATTGGATTTATGGAATTGTATTTGAATATTTCACAAACTTCTTTTAGTAGGAGACACGACAAAAGAACAATGTTTTGGTTGACGGCAACATACGAACGCAATGCAATGAAACATCCATAACACACATACACACCGCAGCAAATGTACAAATTTGGAAAAGTTGATGTTCAACAGGTTATCTCATTCGTTTAGTAAAAGAAACTTTGGAGAAGGATGCTCGTTATCTCGTATAAAAATCGGATTTATTCATGACATGTTTGGATGGATAAAAAACATGAAAATTCGAATATAAAAAAGGAAAATTATGAAAAAGATTTATAAATATTACGGCTCCCCGGGGGGGGGGGGGGGGGGGGGGAAAAAAAAGGGGGGGGGGGG
>CALQYR020007409.1:434515-504098 GCA_943334845.2 Auanema sp. JU1783 | reverse complement strand
AAAAAAAAAAAAAAAAAAAAAAAAAAAAAATTTATAAAAATTTTGGCCCCCCCGGGGGGGGGGGGGGGGGAGGAGAGAATGAAAGAGAGAGAGAGAGAGATAGAGGAAGAGAGTGAGAAAAAGAGATAGAGAGAGAGGGAGAGATAGAGAGAATGAGAGAAATAGTTCACTGTAAAGACGAATATCTCCATGGTTACAAAGGGTCACAACAACTGAAATGTATAGATTTAAGGGATTTTGAAAAAGAAAAATTTAATTATAAAAGTGTCAAAAGCAGAAAATAATTAAAAGAAAGATAAGAAAGAAAATGATATCATTCATTCCTTAAATGAAAAAATTTTCAGAACGTTCCGGCTTTACTTTGAACCAGAATATTCAAGTGGTAACAACAATAGAGAGACGGATAGGAATAGAGAGAAGGGAGCACATAGAGAGAGATAGAGGGAGGGAAAGTAAAGGAGAGTATTATAGAAAGAGAGAGATAGAGAGGGAGAAGAGATGAATAGCCCTTGATGAAATTAGAAAAACAACTTAAGGAAAGACTTTCCTGGAGAAAAAAAGTTTTTCTTCAAAATAAAAATTAAAAAATGTTTCAAATGCTTATTCAACACAAATTCGTTGTTTCAGGCTATTTACCGACTATGGGAAAATAAAGAAAAACCGGAAAACAAGTTCCATGACTCTTTCTTTCTCTATTTAACCTCTTCTTCTTTCTCTTTCTCTCTTTCATTATTCACTTTCTATGAGCCTTTGTATCTCTGGCTTGTCTCCTCTCCAATATTTCAACGTTCACAAAATGTTTTTTTTTGCCAAATGAAAAATAGTGATAGAAGTAACTCGTTCTAATCGGTTAAAAAAGAGAAAGAGAAAGAGAGGAAGGCTCGAGAAATTGATAGTGACATAGAGAGAGTGAGCAGAGAGTGAAAGAGAAGAGTGAAGCAGATTAGCCATATGATGATGATCTGTCCATCCAAAGCAGTAGTATATAAAATGTTGTTTCTGGGACACGTTTTTACCCAATTTCATCAGTTTTTCTGTCATTTTTGGACAATCTGGGCAAGAATCAGTCACCGTCAAGCACCAGCCAGAATGTTAGCCGCCATCCGAAGTCGGACCTATTACCCTATAGGGTAGGGTAGCGACGTACCAACTCAGCCCCAATTCCAAAACCATAGGTGTTGGTTTTCATTAATAAATTCTTAATCGTCAGCTACTCTTCAATCATAACTTATTTTCATATAAATAAACATGAAAAACCACATATTACTATAGAGAAAGTTTATTTTTCGGCAAGGAATAAACATTTGAAATATGTTTTTCCATAGAGTTTACGGAATAGAAATCTCATCTTTTCCGTTATTATTGTTGGAAGTTTGGAGACGTTCGGCGCGATTGCCAGTTGAGGAAGATGCTGCTCGTGGTGGAGATGTGGAGAGAGCGTCCTTTTTAACGAAAACTTCTTCTATTTCTAATAAAAACGAAAGTTGAAAGAAGTATTTTTTGATGAAAACTAACCAACAGCATCTCCTGTAGCACTCGTGGGCCGTTGATCAACATCGAAATTCTTAAATTTATCTTCAACTTCTTGTTTTGTCCATTGTTTTGTAGACGAACTGCAATTGCATATGATTCAGTTAATGAAAAATTAAATATTATTACCCAGCGGAAGCGGGTGCTGTCCATGAAGTTCCCCAATTGGATTTTTGTGCTTCACTGCAATTTTTATGCTTTTTAAGGTTAAAAAGGTTCTAAAAGGCAAGCTCAAAAACATCTTATAGACACAAATGTCTAAGAAATATTCGAAAAACTACAAATCAAGTACTTGGTCTCTTTCACCGCATTGTTCTGAGGATAGCTGAATAACGAGAATTCAAATGATAATTTCATTCAACATACTTGTTTTGGAAATTACTATTTGGGCTGAAACTCATTAATTATTTTAATAATTAATGAAAGAGCTTACTCAGTTGAACCGAAGTTGTTGAATGCTCCTGTTGGATTTCCTGCAACATTACAACGGTCCGAATCGCAGCAGCATAAACTCACAGGAACCATTTGGAAGTATGTGGATATACAACGGTTTTTAGCAAGCTACATATAGTATGATTAAAAGCTCATCTCACTACTTATATCTACCATACAACGCCATGTTGAGCATCCTGCTTTGACAACATCCACAAGAAGCATGGCCGAAGCTGTCATGTTATAGCACGAAGCTCCGCTATCCTGACATTCCTAATATTCAAATTTTATTTTGAGAGTGTTATTAAGAGAAATGAACCTCGCTCGATTCACCAACTGCTTGCATGGATAACATCTTCATTCCCTTACAAAGATTAAAAATTGAAAAGTAATAGCGCTCAAAACTTACATTATAGCATGTTAACGAGGAACATCCAATTATAATTATGCTAATTATAATCAATAATTTCATTTTCATAATTGAAAACTCTTTTTTTCAATCAAATAGTGAATTGAAGGATCAAGCAGGAAATATTTGAGAGAAATGAACATCACAAAACACATTTACGAGACAGCTGACGATGGATTTTAGGGTAATTTATTGTTTTTTTCTTCTATTTTTCAAATTTTGATATTGCTCCAACTCTTATTTCATTTGCCGTCAGCATAATGTCGGGACTGAACTGTTTCCACAAAGAAACGTTTATTACTATATCATATAAGATAAGTATGATGCCGATAGCTGAACATGCTCCTTCTAATAAAAATCGGTCCAATCGTTGTCTTATGATGTTATGCCCGGAGCACAATAGCCCGGATATGGCCATGTACCGGAAATACTGTAATATATGCCGGAATGATAAGAAAAGACAGTGGACTCTCACGTGTCGACGAATGAAAGACTGACGTAGATGGGCTCGAAATTTCCAACGTTTGAGATGTTAGACGTCTTCATGTGACCTTCGATTCAATCTACAGAAACAATAAAGTATTTTATATAAAATTAAAATAGCTGATTCTTGTCCTTACATGTCAGTAAGTAGAAAAGTAAATAAAAAAAACTTTTTGTTACAAAGAAACAGCCGCATCATCAACGCCTCAATCATTAGGGATAACTAATCTAATCCTTATATAAACAAACAGCTTCACTTATGTAAGAATGTATGGAGCAGCTGTTAAAAAAGATAAATATATCTGTTTTGTTGTTACATAACTAACTATATATGATATAATTAAAAATACATATATGGCTTTGAAAGTTTTAGTTGAACCATCTGGTTTGTCGGTAAAAGATGAAAAGGCAGGCGGTAAGTTTCAAATGAATTTATGATGTTCCTTTTAACAACAATTTACAACAAGTTGTTGAATAACAATAGGAGAGAGAAGCTTCAACAGTTGGTCGAACGGTTCATATCATTTCCTTGTTTGTTGTCCAGTTTAACATTTCGTTATCTTGGAAAATTGGATGAAAAATGACAAAAAACCGTAGTTGGCCCTTAAAAGAGAGAAAAAACGGTAGAAAGAGAGAGAGAAAGGTTAAAAAGTTGAAAGAGAAACTCATCAAGAGTCCGGTCTCACTTTGCTTTGATTTTTCTTTTTTCATCAGTTTTCCCTTTACGGGAACAGGTGTGTGTATGTGTGTCCGAGAATGATCAGGCGAAGAAGTTTTCAAATAGTATTGAATTTTCATTGAAGTACTTTAAGAGAGACAGATTTACTCAGATGCATTATGAGGTCTATCAACTTACCTCCAAGACTCTTTTTATAACACTTTTTCAATGATTTTTCTGATTGTTTGGGAGAGAGAGGCTGGAGGATGGAGAAAGAGGAAATCGACAACCCAAGACGAGTTCACAAATCCTCTTGCCATTACAGAAAGTTGCAAACTGTTTATTTTCTCTAATGTATAGTGAAGATATGTAATACATTAACTATGAAAGGTGCTAGACTGCAAATGATGAAAAAACTTGAAAAGAATAGATTTTGGGAGAAAAAAATGTGAAACATGGGTTAAGGATGAAAGGTTCCACCTCCATTCAAAGAATGCAAAAGACGAATTTTTCTTTTCTTGTAATCTGTTAGCAGCTTATATGGTATTGTCATGTTTCGATATAACCTTAGGATATCACAATATGTAAATGTTCATATATTAATCTATCTTACCAATCATAAATATTTTTATTAGCTGATAGCTTGTCAGCTTCTCCCTTATTAGGCTTCATTTGACAAGATTTAAGCTTAGCGCATCGGCTATTATCCCCAACAGTTATATTTTCCTATTTAATATGAAAAATAAGAGATTTTTTTTTAATATTCTTCCCTTGTTATCTTATCATGGTCATATTGAATCTTCTTTGCTCCAGCGCTTTCATCTTCACAGCCATTTTTCGACAATTTCATTACGATAAGATAATTGTTTTTTTTATTCTCTCAAACTTCTTTTTTCCCTTCTGCATTTGCAAATTGAACTCTTATCTCTTCTTATTTCTTATTACTTTATATTAACTAGATATTTTGAAAAAAAGCTAGGAGGAGGGAACTATATGAGGGAGGAGATAACACGGTAGGTTCCGGTGTGGGAGGTGTTCAACATGTGTTATAAGTACTCTTACCCATCCATATATAGTTAATGTAATCTAAACATCTTCAAAGAAGTTTGGATGTTCATTTTTTTTTCATCATCGGAAAGAAAATCTTTTCGAACCGTTTTGAACACGTGTGCGAGTTGACTGCTAACATGTCACATTTCATCTTCATCTTCAACTCATTATCTCTTTCACTTTTAAGAGCCGGCATTTACCGTCCTTTTTTCTTCGCACCTCTAAAAAAACACGACAGAATAAATGTCTTTTTTTGCGAAATGTTTAGTTCTTCCACTCTGCCATGTTTTCTTCTACCGTATAGTTAACACACATATGCTTATAAGTTTCAACGTATGGCTTAGTTGATGTAATGTATTCTAATGGCTCCCTCTAATGATCTTCACACGACACACATTAGATTATTAACAACTTTTTGAATTAGTTCTAAGCTTTACTACAACCTCTTCTATTCTGATTTTGTTCATTTTCTGATTTTTGGCGCACTTCTCTTCCCACGTACAGTTCGTTTCTAGAAAATAGAGTGCTTACATTTACTCTTTTACTCTCGCAACCCTCCGTACCTCTATTACTATTTTATACCACTCCTGGCACTCTGTTTCTATCTACGCTCTTTTACAAGCTACTTTTTTATGATTCATAGTGAGGGCCATCGAAAAGCTCAGATCTCTCGTAATGCTCCTCTGATAATCAGTATTTCCTGTGTTCGCTTATTAGCCTTCTGTTGCTTTCTTCGTAAATCTCAAAGCATCTAAAGATGAACACAAAGCTGTAAAGATGTCGTCGTCGGCATCTGGTGAACATTGTTCAGATGATGACAACATCTCAATCAGTTGTCTGGGTCTTCTCCTTTATCAAATACTTCTTTTTTTCAGTTCTTCAAGAGAACGCATGTTTGTTATTTTTGTTGTTTTAACCTTATTCGTACTCTAAGAGCACACGATCCTCTGATCACATTTTCACTTTTCAGCTCACAATGTCCCTACAATTGCCACCTTTATGTGTGACTCCTTCGCTTCTCCCTCTTCTCAATCATCTACAGGTAGTGTGGTTATGCAGAACCTCTGAAGTTATAAAATCCGTTCAGCTCAAATATGGTTTCTCGTACGTACCAGTCGTAACATTAAGGTTCGGAGTTGAAGCTTCCAGTGCGCCTTTAACTATTGGCAGTGATAGATCATCGTTTCCTATTATTTCATCATTGAGTATGAGCTCACTGTTCAATCAACAATCACTGCCTGTTACTCGCGATACTACTCGGTGCGCCAGCAGTAGTAGCTCCAACTGTATGAATAACTTATCAACAAAAGTTCAATAATCTCGAATATTATAGCAAGTATCTCATCTGTTTCTCCATCGAGTCCATCATCGTCTGACCGTAAATCCAGTGCACGTATGGGCAGTTGCCAATGTGATATTTGTGGAAAAACATTCAGCCGACATTGGCTTTTACAGGGCCATATTAGGACGCACAGTAAGGTTCAATTGGCAATTATTGAAAACAAAATACTTTAGCTGGAGAAAAACCTTTCAAATGTGAGACCTGTGGCAAAGCCTTCGCTGACAAAAGTAACCTTAGAGCCCATGTACAGACACATTCAGGTGATTAGGCAATAATTGAAAAGATTTCAAAATATACGTTACAGGTGAAAAACCTCATGAATGTCATCGTTGCGGGAAGAGGTTTGCTTTGCGTAGCTATCTTTCCAAGCATGAAGAATCATCCTGTAACCGGCGCTCGCCTCCATTTCCCTACAACATGTAATTGTATTTACTACAACCCAAACCTCTCTTGAAGAAAAGGCCAGTCTTGCCAAAATGACCAGCACATTGCCATAATAATTGATTACTGTGTTCAATCGCTTGTAAGATACACGTGTTCATCAACATTTCATAGAGCTTTATCTTTGATTCTCATTTGCATAATATTTTTACTGAAAAAATGTTTATTTCTGAAAAAAATAAAAAGATTCAAAACAACCGCAGCTTCCAACCGCAAATAACAAAATTTTTTACAAACCACACTGACGTAGCACGTACACTGTAGACAGACTGCTTGTCTGTCGTAGGCAGTTTTTGAACGTACTGATTTTTACTCATTTACAGATTGATACATTATGAGTTTTCTAAAATAATTGAGGAAAAGAATTTATACTTGAACTTTTTTTTTATCTTTTCGATCCCTTGACCGACTAAAAAAACTAAGAACAATAGTGACGTGACATACCGATTGTAGCCTAATATTATAATAATCAGATGTTGTTTGTATGGTCGAATGATTCATATTTCTCTGTTTTTCTTTTTATTTTATGAAACACTCTCTAGTCGCTTCTATCTCTCCTTCTCTCTGTTAGACTTTTTTCTTTGTAAGGATGAAGATATGAAGTAGTTGGGCTAAAGAAAGGCATGATGTCCGATTGACCTGTGAGAAGAATGACGCAATATCGTCGGCTCTCCAAACCTTTTTCTCTGTTTCATGTGCTCACAAAGTACACGCAGAGAAGAGAAAATGATGATTGAAAAGAAAGAACAATAAGAGATTTTTTTTACTTGTCTTCTTTGCTTTCTGGAAATGGAAACATCAAGTTCGAAATGAAATCGTTTGAAAACAGATCTATTGGATTATTAAAAAAAGTAATTACTCATTCTTTTACTCTAAATATGTATGATTCATGCTGAATTGGGTTTATAGCGTTTTAGATCCATGAAATGTTCAAGTTATCATGTGCTTAGAGTAGTGTTCTGAAGTATAAAGCAAGTTATTATATGGTATAGTTAATGACGTCAACATCAATGTTGTTAAAATAGAACTATGATTCGCATCATTCAATTTTTGATCTTCTTTTTCAAATATTGGCTGAACGAAGCTGACAAATGGAGAAGTGCTTTGAAAGCATAAGATTCTTTTACGTCGTTCACAACATGATCTGTGCTGTTCCATAGCGTCAGATTCGTCATGTACACTCATGATTCTCTTTTTTTCTCTCTCTTCACCTGTCTTTCTTTCTCTATCTCCAGCTTTACTGTTTAGATTGTTTTTCATACCATTTTCAGTTGACAGGTTTAACCAGTTTCAGACCATCTTCGGATAGAACTCTCGAACTTGCTTGGAACAAATTACTATATGATTAATACTTTTTGTTCCCATTAAAAGAATGCCAATCAATAATTCCATGTAAAGTGATAACCGATTCTTATCTAATCTCATTATTTTTTCTATTTTTACTTGAAAAATATTCGAATATAATGCTTTTATTACCTTCTGAATTTTGATCATTCAAAAACATAAGACCCCCATTACCTGGCCGTTCTGGAATTCATTTAGGGTAAAACAAGGAGCAATCGATTATCCATTATCGATTGACTAAGTTTTAAAAAGAGTTGTTAGGAAAAACAAATGAACCCTAATCGTGTTTATGTGTGAGACAAATCAATTGTTGTCTTTCAGATGTTTTTTGTGGTTCACTTCATTCACAAACGTTCTTCACAACACTGTTGATGTTTTGACGATTTACATATTACTCCTATCATCCTCCACTATCTCTCAGTTTCTCTGCATACCTCCGTTCTCTTTTTCCCTATGTTTTCTTCAGAATATTTATCTGCTTGAGAATTTTTCAACATTTGCCACAGATACTTTTATTAGTGCTATTAGTAAAAAATACTTTCGATAACCATTATCGATTTTATATGCATCCAACGGCTCGGCATGATAATCGGTAACACTATTACAACTGTAGATAACTATATTTCTATTTTATTTATCATTTACACATCAAGAGGATAATCTGTAACCATTTGCTTCCCATTGTTTACTTTTCCACATATTTTTATATATGCTAATGTTTGACGTAGATCCACGTGAGAAATAACGGCGTCACTTCAGTCCACAAAAACATGCTAAGCGGTTGTGCCATTTTCTGTTTTATCCATATTTATCACACATTTCTATATTTTCTTTTCTGTTCTCTCTTATCTTCTTTTTTCCTTTCTCATTCACAAAATTCACGTGCTGTACGCGTCCAAACACGTGATTTACGCTCTGCTGTTATTTAGCTCCGCCCTTGTGCCCTCTACCACCTTACTCCTCCCTCCATCCCTCCCTCCCTTGGATTCATCAGCTCATTCTTAACCCCGTTGATGGCCCCGTGTGCTTCTTCATTATTCTCCATGATCTATAGATTTACTCTATTTGCTAATAATGAACTTTGACACTTCGGGTGAACAATCGGATGTCGTAAGTTGAACCTAATCTTATAGGAAGTTGAACTTAGTTGTATGTATGTTGATTCGCTGGTAGAAATATCATGAATGATCTCAGCAGGTTTTCTCTGTAGTGATTACCGAGGGAGAACAAGCGTTTTCCAACCCATTTAAACTGTGTGATAGATTGTGTATAGAAAAACGACATCATCTGCTTTGAACATGTGAAAAAATTTCTTGAAAACTTTACGATATTCAAAATATTCTGGCTTTTTTCCTGTCCAGTCTGCCTGTCTACAGTCCTTCGCGCTCCTTATAAACTATTGCCTTATGTTTGCCTATCTTAAACTTCCTTCACTCTTTCTCTGAATATAGCATATACGAATGAGATTGAAGTGAAGTGAGTATTTTCATTAATATTGTTCCATAACATTTGAATAGTCATATGTATGACACAAGACAAAATGAACGTTTGCTATGAAATCTGCTGAGAACAAGAATGAGATCATTCGCAACTATTTCATCATTTATGAAATCTTTTTAGATTTCATCATTCAATGCAATTGTAATGTAACTGTCTGAAAGCTAAAATGGTTGATAGAAAGGCGTTATTTGGACATGAACCAAATATTTATTTTTGGACAATTATCTCATTTATTCTGTGAGAGAGCAATGTCCTTTTGTAAAAACGCATTTCCCGACTAATTATTCATATTGATCAACCGTTTTATATTCATTGCCCTAATTAGTAATGATTTGCTAAGCAACCAAAGGGTTTCCTGCCCTGATATGTAGCCTCATGACAAACGAATGTATTTAAAACTCTTACATTCTCTTATTTCTCTTTGTAGTAGTTGGAGAGCTGTCTTGAAACGAAATCTTGAAACCTCAGCAGATGACTTCCTTAAACACTTTTTTCACGAAAATGCTTCGGTTTAAACTGTTTTTCAACAACTTTAAACTTTACCAGCTGACTCCAATAAATTTCAAAGTTTATAAGATGAAAAATAATTTTTTTGGAGAAAAAACGCTGTTTAAGTTGTATATCAAAAGCATTTCTCTCGTTTTTCATCATTTACCTGTCCACATCTCTTACTTTCAACCACCGACGTCATAAGATTGCATCAGACTTATTTTTTCTTTTTTTTCTTTGACATCTCCAACTCTCTTTCATTCATTCATCTAATAAGCTTCTGTGGTCTGCTGTCCCCTTGTGTGGGTCAACCAAACGTTCAACGCCTATTCTCACATGATCACCTCTTGCTGTGTTGAACGTCTCATCTAATATTGTACTCTCTAATTATCTCTGACCTCTCTGAATGTCTGGGCTCTCATGTGCAACATATAGTCTTTCTTGTTGTTCTCATCTGTATATTATTGGAGCTTTAAAAGACAATATACATCATGGGGTTTAAAGAGAGAGCTCAACTGACCACTTCTCTAGTGGTAAAGGGAAATACAACCATCCTCCGTTTCTCTCTCTTTTTATTTCTCTGTCCGCTCTTTTTCTCTAGTTAGCTTCCATTCTCTTCGTCTCAACTACACAAACTTCCTTTTAAGCCAGCTGCACAGCAGCTAGTCTGTATCCGTTTGTCTATATCTCTTATTCTTTCTTTCCCCTTGTGACTTTCGGCCAGACGTATCAGGTTTAAGCTATAACCAAATACCACTCATTCATTTACTTACACACAGTCTGTGTTATGACTTTTATTTTTATTAAAATATCCTTTTGGGTATGACTAACTACATTAATGTATTTCCTTTTTTTGATTTTACATTAGCTGCGACCTGTCAAGGGTTAGATGATATTCCTCTGGTCTAAAACTAGAACTTGATAAAAATATTCCCAATGAAGATTATTGCCCATAGAAGATCATTAAGTATTCAAATAAAGACCTTGAAACTGTCACCACACCTATATATGTTCAATTATCTTTTATTTTCCTTCCTAAAAAAGTCTTCAAAAGGTCTGCACTAATAACGGGTTCGAACAAATGAGGATATTTCTTTCATACCTCCTTCCTGTTTCTGTTCTTCTAATAACGTTCTAACGTCTAATCTTATCTTTTCCCTTATATAGTCTGCTCTTCTCCTTATTTCTTTGCTAACCTTCTTTCTCTCGAAAGCCTTATTTTGTAGATCGGTGGTGTGTGGATAATGAGATGTTTGTTGGTCAGATAAATCCGGACTCAAGCGCTCAGCCTTCTCGTCATCACGGGACCATCTGCTAGGACACATGGTCGTTCGATTGATTTGAGGCCAAGAGCAACCTAATGGTTCATTGGATCATCATGTAGCCTCTTCTTGTTCCTTCTTTTAATAACAAAAATATTCCAAAATAGAATATTTTGTGTGAAAGTTGTGTTGTAGCTTAACGTCATCACATGAAAAATGAGAGTGAGTGGAAATGAGAGGGAGAAGGAAGAAAAGAGAAGATACACAGGTCACGAGGATAATCACGACGACGTGTGGAGGAAAAGTGAGGAGGAGACCAGTAGAATCAAAATGAGATAGAGAAGTTAGAAAGAAATCGTTTGCGAGAGCAAAAGAGGAAAGCACGTGTTCATTGTAAAGTCTAGTCAAAGTTCAATCATGTTTAACGCATTGAAACATCCTAAATATGAAATGTAAACTAGGCCAACGACTAGTTTCTTCCTTATTCGAGTTATTACTTGGCCAATTGTAAATACTTATTTTGGGGGAAAATGTTGCCCCGTTGTTTGAGTTCCGTTATCATGTGTTCTTCAATCTCTCTACAACATTTTTCCTTCCCACTCCACCACAACTTTGATCATTCTTAGTGGTGATCGTTGAGTTCTTTTCTGATTCTAACATACAATTCCAAGGATCATTGCTTATTTCTAATGTAACATCTATCGAATTTTACTAACTATTATTCATGGCTTTTCCTATTCCTATATGTCTGCCTCTTCGTAGTTCTGGTTCCTCACACATATCTGACGCTTTACTAATTTCATGTTCTCATACTCTCTAGTGTACATTATATTTCATCATCCTTATTCTGTGTCTCTCACACTCTTTCCCACCCTCCAATTGAATTGATGATGGTCATGGTGTGTCCAATACTGCGCCACCGTCAAAGCAAATTGAACCACGTGGTGCTCCTACTGGACAGACATTTCTATTTTTCTTTTATCCAGTATGATTATTATAGCGATAGTACTTTCATATCGTTTTTCTTACATTCTATTCGTATTGAAGCTAAAGTTGTTAATTATGAAACTTATGTTTTGCAGGCTTTCTCCTCTGTTCGCAACCCTACTTCCCATCCTTCAAGTTACAATGCTTACCGGAATCTATGACTACATCTTCGGATCTGAAGACTCAAACGATGCCACTGTAAGACTCGCTCATCAATTTTACCAACTTCTTTCCTATTGTTCAGGTAGCTAAAGAAAATATGATTCCATCTTCATGCAAGGATGATGCTTTTACCGCTGATGACTGGTACCTAGTGGACGATCTAGCTTCTGGTCGTAGTTCACCTGTGTTAATTCCCAATCCCGATATTAGGGATATCGATAGTTTATCTTTCTCCTCACGAAAACAGTCGCCTCCACCAACTGCTGATCAGATTAAGAGAGCTGAAGCGCTTAAGCAAGCAAGGGCCTTAGCTGCGCAAAGGTTGCAGTTAGAACGAATGGTAGTGCTGTTTTCAAACGCAATTAGTTCATATTTTGTTTCAGTTGTTTGCTGATGTGGAGTCACCACTTACTTTACAAGCGCCAACAAAGAAGAGCTCCGGCACTACGGAGCTCTTGTCCGCCGGAAAAATGAAGAGAGCTGTTGCAGCATCTCATGTAAATTCTGATACTAAGACTAAAAGTCGATCAAAGAAAGCTGGAAAGATGAGCTCTGGACGTAACAACGATAGAAAGTGCAACAACCTTGCCTAAATCATCCTTCAGTTTTCACAATCAAATGATCATGTATGTAGTATTGTTGTAATCAGCCGGATTAGTTTCATCAGTATTTTCGCTTAGTTCATTGACTTTTCATCCGTACTCTGATTAGCAACACTGTAAATAGTTAAATATAAATTATAAGAAAATGTTCAGATACTATGCGACGTTCAATATGTTGTACCATATTGCTGGCAATTTGCATACCAACATATGACGTCGTATACGTGTTTGAACAGCCCTAAAAAAGAATCTGTGTTATTTAAGCCTCTTCTTTCCTGTATGTACTGCTGTTAAAATACGAACCCATCGCATAGCTATTATGTCTTACGCAGCTAGGATCCTGCATTTTCATAATTAACAAGGTTTAAAATCGCTATGATCATGCCTTATGTCATGTGAACTACAAGGCTTGATAACGGTTCTAACCTTAAAGGACAAGCAGAAATTGCCCTTCCCTCCAACAACTTTGTGGCCTGGTGCCCGATCTAGCTTAGTTTTCGTGTACATAAATCCTCATAATAACTGTTCACAACTGAAAATGTGAGATCAGTTCAGTACTGTGACTGTAGCACCTGTTTAAATATATCACTTTATTCTTTCATTTCTCCTTGTCTTTTCTTAGTAAATAATAAAGATGTACATACGAACAGATGGTCTTATTTGTTCAAAAAAAACATTGACGTCAGTATATCCTGAGAAGTGAATACTTCAAACTTCACCGCTGATACATGCAACTATCAATTCTCGAAACTCAGTTGAACATATTGATAGGAAGCAGAGAAGTGTCAATCACACACATACGCACAGAGCAATTGAAAGCAATTGTCATTAGAAGAATTGGAACCTGTGCAAGTTCTGTAGAGAAAAATGCAGAGTAGGAAAACAAAAGTCACATTATTGATAATTTTGGTTAAACAGCCTCACGTTTTTAAAGACGTCATATGCTGTGCCATCTGAGAGAAAGTCAGTTGTTCGAAAAAAAGTTTGAAATGAATTGAAAAAGTAGAAGAACATGTGATAATGGCACGAAATCAATATAAATCAACACAACAAAAATATTTTGTGTTTTTTTTACCATCTAACAGTTAGTGATTATTGAAAAGCAGGCACCATCCATTATTAAACCACAAAGATCACGTCGTGAACATTGTCACTGATGATGATTGGGTTTACGTATTACTATACGCACGATACGGTTACTTTTGGGGTTTTACAGAATTTGAGCATATAGATTATCAGAAAGCAATTTTCCAGTAAAACACGTTCACCAAAAAAAATTACGGAGGAATGTTCATGATAAAACCGAAGTTTCAGTTAGCGACGCTACTTATCTTCCAACTAGCTATCAAGTTGAAACCAACATGGAAAAGATAAGGAATTCCTTCTTGCTCTTTCGTATTGATCATTAAGCATGGATTCAAGCCGTTTATTATTCAGCATAATATGTCTAATATATCTCAGTACTTCATTAGGACTAGATTTTGTGGGTTATTTCTCATTTCTCATGTTGGAAGTTATCCATATCATTAATAATACATAATTTATTGAATACCTACCGAGCTTCTGGTTAATCTGTTTATCTTTAGAGTGAACACTGTCGCTTAGAACTTCAAAGAGGCAGAGATGTTCTGGTTAGTTATGCAGATCAAATGGTTCACGAAGAACATTTGAAAATGAGGAACAGATTAGATGATAGCAGAAATAAAATTCGGCTTCTTGTTTCCCAAAACACTCCACTCAGTTTGGACGATGAACCTACACATGAGCCATGTCCAACACCTAATAGCACCATGTTCACAACAACATCCGTAATATTTTCAACAGATTTGTAGATAACTGTAACTGTCAAACTTAGGCTCCTTCGACAACTGAATCCTACAACACTGGTTCCACCGATATTTCAGATTCGACTGATTTTTCAGACTCGACTGATTTTACTCAATCTTCCGATTCGTCAAGTGCATCTGATAATACAGAAAGCTCAACAAATCCTCAACCAATGACCAGCTCAAAGCCAGTCATAACTAATGCTCCCAGAGCCAATATCGAAAAATCTGCAGAAGACAACTTCGAAGGTTTGAAAGAGAACTTTGCAATCGTAAATTCTATTATTCCAAGATGCGCTGTTCGTTTCTAGCCCACTATATACGAAAGTCGAGACTGATTTAGTGGCAAACTATCATGATAGCATGCATGTTAGCTGAACGTTCTAGTTTGTTGTATTCCGATAATGTTCAGATGTATTTATCATCGCCGGAGGAAGTATGTAATGGTCCTCAAATGAAAGATTTGAATTCTATCACAGAGCATCAGCTTTTCGGGTTTGTGGCCACAGTCGCATCAAGACAGCCAGGTAATCCATTTTTTATTGACGTAATTGATAGAGATGTCTAGGTCCATTCTGCGCTTTCTGTAATAGCCTGATGACAGAAGTTCAGGAACGCTTGTTCACTCCTAGTTTTCTCCTCATGAGCGTAATACAGCTTTTTTGAAGCGAAAAATAACAATTTTGATAAATTCAAGGAAGAAGAGCAGATGCTGCGAAGGGCTTTGTATTCTCAAATCCCGTCACCAAAAGCTATATGTTCTATGATTGCCCCTGGTTGCTACGAAAACTACGAGAACAAAGGTATAGGAAGAAAAATCTGTCATCCTTTTTCTTTTTAAGCTCTGAACATAACTGCCGGACTGGAGTGCGCAAAATGCTCAGGTTGCATGACTGTTACAAATCTTATACAGGTTTAACCCTTCTGATGGTACAATGCTATAATTATTTTGCAGCACCGTTTTTTGTTACAACCGAAAGCAGTCGAAAGTTTCCTTGACTTCCTAAAATCGTCACTGTTCCATAATATATGCGCCGAATTGTGTCAAGACCTAGGATATCCCAATAATTATACTCTATTTCCTCATGGTTTCACATACTCTGGAGTTAGTTTTCTCAAAACTATATATTACTCATTGTGTATATAGTGTGTAAATTGGTTCTCTAATCAATACCATGGATTTATGAGATTCGTTACAGTTGTAACCCGCCCCGAGAGATTATGTAGCTTGGTAAGTGGAAGGCCAACCCGACTCCTATAAATTGTTTGCAGGAACTAGGATGGTGTGAACTAAATGAAGTTCCCAACATGTTACATTGTTTACATGAGTTGTGTGACGAAGGTGATTCTCTATATCTAATATTGAAATCCAAACACTAACTTTCAGTATTCGGAAATATTCCTCAAACAAAGTATCTGTGTTCCCAAATACCAGACGAACCAGAAGCAGCAGATCAGTTTTTAAATATACAAAGCAGCAAAGTAGCATCAAGGAGGAAATCCATCCAGGAGAAGTTGAGACAAAGAGAAAAATCCGAGACAAATTGATGAGGAGGCCATGAAAGACATTTTCCGATTACTCAGTTTTTCTTCGTTTTCAATATGGAGTTTATGATATGAGTTGTGTTATTAGAGTTGTACCTGCAAAAAATTGTGAAATTAATCTAGTTAACTTCTATAAGCGTTTTGGTCACTAGACCTTACTTCTCTCTCAAATCCTCAAACGAAGCCCTGTCGTCGGTATTTTTAGCGAAGCACATTTGCATGATAGATCTATCAAGCTCACTCATCTCCTCTGGGGGCTGAAGACGTAAACCATCTTTAACAACCGCTGTAGCTAATTTTTTCAAGTTCTGTGTTGATGACGCATGAAGTCCATATCGTATTGAGAAAACTCACGTCGTGTTGATCATAAGGAACTTTTCCGTTTGAAAACACTTCATACATAACTACTCCAAAGCTCCAGACATCAGACTTCGAAGAATAACAGCCTTGTAAAAGGCTTTCCGGAGCCAGCCACCTATAATTCTTCGAATTTGCTATTAAATATAGACTACCTGACAGGAGCATTTTTCAGCATATTTTCTTTGTGAATTTTTCCTAACAACGATAAACCAAAATCGCTTATTTTACAAGAGTCTGATTTCGTTAGCAAAACATTACGAGCAGCAAGATCGCGGTGAATAACCTTCAAAATAAAAAGTATTAAACATCGTTCACAATAAAGAATGGTAATTTGTTACTTGTTGAGATTCTACGTAGGACATCCCACTAACTATTTCCTTACAATATCGCCTTTTGGTTTCGATAGTAGAAGTTTTCTCTTGTATTCGTTGAAGCAGACTACCACATAAAATACAGAACTTGCAAAATTCGAGGATTGGAGAATATGGGAACCTGTTGCTAATTCCATTACTATCATAATCGGCTTTTTCTGCGTCGCAACACCATATAAGTGGATAACATGTTTATGCTTTAACTTGAGCATTAAGTTTGCCTCTTGCAAGAATGTTACTCTGAACAGATACGTGTCAACTATTAGGAATCCTCGCGGTAACTGACCTGTCGTCTGCAGACAAATGACCAGAATTCAAAGTTTTCACAGCAACTTTGACGTCACGAGTAAATATACCTTGAGCTAAAGTACCAGCGTATACTTCGCCGAACTGCCCACTACCAATTTTTTCTCCTAATGTAACCTTCAATTGTATTCATTTAGTCAACAAAAATATATATTCGACCTGTTCATGATTCAATTGCCATACTTCTCTTTTAACGAAATATTGCAAGAGAATATTGTCACCGTGCACAGGCAACTTATTTTGTTGGTGGTACCTTATTAACTCACCCACAGACTGTATCAAATTGATTGAAACTGATAGACTAGTAAAAAAAGCTTACCTCGAAGCAAAGTTGAGAAACCCAATAATGACGGCCACTTCTTGTCAACAGGATTCTCAAATGTTTCACCTCATTGTTATGACGCACACTGATCAGATAACACTTAACAGATCACAATAAAGAAAACACAAAAATATACTTCACCTCTTCATTGAGAACTTCTCCTCTTCTAACCAGAAACTCCCCATCTTTTGTCAGAAGTCTCTCAGTAGCTTCTCGAGACAAATAGCCATGGTAGAATGCTTCGTCTTCAAGAGATCCTATATGGCTTATTATGCCCCGAGGAATCTTAATAAGTTTTCAAATTATTGTTCTGCTATGTTAAACCTTTTTCAATGACTGTGTGCGAGAAGATGACCTTGATGACTTTCGCGCTTTTCTTGATACGTTTGTCTGAATAAGTTCAGTAAATTAGAGCATTACTCTTGAAGAGACACGTCAAAATTTTAAAATCATAGTTTACAATACTACGTTCTTCTACATTCAAATAGATGCAGTCAAGCCGAAAGCATACCAATTAGCATTTCTGAGCAAAGAAACTTCAAGAAATTTCCATATTGGCCTTCCCACCCGATAGATGCATATGTCTAGTATCCCTCGCTATGTCAAAATGTTTTCTTAGCTACCTCACTTACTTCTTTCGTGCCATTGACATTTAGCTTTTTCTCTTCTGAGCCATCCAATGAAATAAGTCCACCTGTCTATGAAAAAACATAAGAATGGTTAGTAGTACGCAATGTTTCAAATAATTACCGGCCTCTCTTCTGTTGAATTGACAGAGAAAACACAAGTCTTATAAATATCAGATATTTGACTCTCTTGCTGCTTGTCAACTTCTACGATATTCTAAATTGCATAACTTATGACTAATCAAAAATTATGCCTTTGGAATGTACAGCTCGTAGAAAACTTTAAAATCGCAATACGGGCTAATTAGATGTAATTGCGAAACTAATGCTTCAGCTGTACATTGATTTTCTTGTTAATAACCTTTGCCGACGATGCTTGGGATTTTCCATCTGTTGTTTTTTTTGTTTCTTTATCCATAGCAACCTTAAAACCATTGAAAGGAAGAGGTTATTCCGTGAAACATTTCCATATGAACAAGTATTTACCTCGTGTGCAAATAAACTTAACCACTTCGGTGGTTCGAATGACAAGAAATGGATTCGCAATTCAATGAATCACACGTCATCTATGCCACGACCACGTTCATTTTTGATGTTACATTCGAACATATCGGTTGATTCTATTCCCTTAGTGTTGCCTTAGTCGTTCGATGACTTTCCGCTCATCATCACAATATTCAGGATGGGCTCCGAATCAGATTGCTTTTGTATTCACTTTCTTTTTTTATTATTTTTTCCTTCTTTTTCGAAACCTTCTGAAATCATGCAGTATCTTGCGCCCTACTTACACTTTATAAACACGCAGTTCTATCTATAAAAAATTTTCAAAATTAGTTTATTTATTGGATGTATAATCCATCATAAAATACTATTATAGTGTATACTGGCGCATTAAGGGTAGTCAGCGAAGTTGTTGTACGCTGAATACAACGTTGTATACGTCGTGCTGCGCCCATACCTCCTCCATTATATGGATTTCGTTCAAGTTTCAAAGAAATTAAGCTGCATTCGCATGTTTGATATTCAAAATTTCCGTAAATTTGTTGTACAAAAATCCTCATCCCTGCCCAGTGTTCACTTTTTACGAAATGACTCTGTTTTCTCTATCTTTTTCTCTTCCTTTTCTGCAAGTCTTTGTGTTTACTCATTGTTTGTGTGTTTTTAGCCTTTATAATTTTTATCTTTTTTTTTAAAATTTGTTTATCTCCTCAAGTCAGGTGCTTTTCATACTGCTTTCAACTCCCTTATCGTAGTAGCCTTGCCATGGGAAAGATAAGCGGTAACACGTTTGTGATCTCTTATAGCTCCAGATTTACGCTCCACCTACTTGATTGTGCGCGCGCTGCATTTTACTAATAACTGTTATAAAAATAGACATTTCGCAGGAAAGTTCCGGTAATGAACGCCGTAAGAGCTGCCTGATGGAAGAGTCGACCCGAGTGAGAACCTTATTTGAGGGCTCTAGAGCTTAAATGCTTTATTCATACCCTTTTTTCGACTTCAAAGGAAACCACGTTGGTTGTGAGAGTTGAATTCGGGAAGAATGGAGGAACGCATACAGAGTGAGTGTTATGATGAAAAGTTCGAAGTCCCAAAATGATTGTGGCAATCGATGAGACTATAATCAGAAAAGGGAAATATCATGTTAGTAGACTGAAGTGAAAAGAATGGGTGTTAGGTGGCATCTGTAAACACAAAAGTTTCGTATTCGTCGTTTAAAACAGATCCCCATTTGTTTTGAAAGTCGAACCACTTCACGTATAGGATATTTCAATTCTCAGAGCTAATGGTCCAAAGTGTTAGAGCAACTTTTTTGACTTACCTCACGATTACGGTGACACTGTTGTGAAGGACATATGTTAACTTCGATGCTCCTATTACAGATGACAGTATCATAATGTAGAAGGCTTCTACAGTTCAAAATTTGAGATCATTGTGAGCTGATATTGTTCTGGCTGAGCTAACTTTAGAGTCACGTAGAATATGTGAACCATGGTCAATATGACGTTGCTCATCTTATTGCGAACGGGTCTAGGAAGTGCGCCACAATTGAAATTCCCGAAAAAAAGATGAAAACAATACAACAATTCAGCCTAAAGTTTAGTTTTAACTTATGTTTCTCCTGATTTGCATAAACTTTCATATCTTTTCCAAAAAATACGCAAAACAAAATATTGCGCGCATGGTTAAATGGGCGGGGCAAAAAGCAGAGGCTACTCTCTCAATTTCCAAAGTTCTTATCAGATATCAATTTTGGTAAAACAGCGCTTTAATATATTAGAATAAAAAAGACGAAAAGTAAAATCAATTTCCGCCCAATGCTTATCACATAGGCGTGCGTATAAGTGCAGTAATTCTCTCGTATTATTGAATTTCTAGTTTTGAAATTAGGGTAAAAGAGAATATACCTGTTCATAAATGACAATTGAACATCTGATAACGTATTTTTGGATTGCTAGAAGCATAAGTCTGTTGACATGAGCTGAAATGAAGCGCAGAAATGAAGTCGAAAAGGACAAATAAAGCAAATACTCAAAATGGTGCGGTCAAAAAAGGACATTGAGCGGTTCCATCATCGCTATAAGGTTTGATCGACTCTATGCTGATTCAATTCCGATCGATTATGGAGATTGAATCATACTCGCATTTGTAGTGACACTATCGTGTCCAAGCTAGCATTGTTTGCATGAATCTTTCCCATGGTACGCGCTAAAAAAGTCAGGTACTTCAGTCACATTGTCCTTATTTGTACGCAACGATTATTAGTCATAATTTATCAATTTCTCCCTAATCTCAAATTTTCAGGAAGCTCTTAATGTCGGCTTCTTCTGGAGGTGGATTTGCTGTCGAAAATTCTACTAATAACCCAGTGCATAGTAGTGGGAAATACAAAACATACGTACAGGCGGTCGACAAAGCTTTAAGAACTTTTGAAAATCCCAATGAATGGGCCGACCTCATATCTGCGTTAGGCCGTTTAGCAAGAGTTAGTTGATTCTGAAGTTCGTTTATATTGGTCTTTTTCAAGGTGTTTCAATCAAATGCAAAGTTTGGTGATATTCCTAAGCCTGTTCTAGTTGCGAAGCGACTCTCACAATGCCTCCATCCTGCTCTTCCTATGGGTAACACTTTATATTCCGTTCTTTTCATCTCAAGATTTCAATAGGAGTTCACTTGAAAGCGCTGGAAACTTACCGTCAAATCTTCGACATCTTAGGCCCTCAATTGCCAAAACTGTTATACTTATTTACTGTTGGTTTGTTTCCTTTGATGGATCATTGTGGAATCAAGGTAACGAAATAGTAAGTTTAGTCTGAAATTATTTTCTTCTTAGGTTAAAACTGAGTTGTTCAATTTATTTGAGCAGTATTTGGTGCCTATGAATCAACACTTGAGGCCTGCTTTACCTGGATTTTTAGCTGGCGTATTACTTGGTTTAGAAGAAGGAACAGAGTTCTATGATAGGTCAGCTAACTCTTTATTCTGTCATATCCTTTTTTAGATCTCTAAAACTGTTGGATCGAGTTTGTGACGGTGTAGGAGAAGCCTCTTTTTTTGCTTGCTTGTGGCAAGCTGTTTTGGGATCACCCTCAGTTCGTCTTCCCGCTATGTTATATGTAAATGTGAAATTTGATAAGTCACGAAGTCTTGATGATCAACTGTACATAATTGGGGATCATATAAATCATATGGTGTGGATTCATATTTAATGTTTTGTATTTATTATGCTGTTCTAGGTTTCTGCTCTTTCCGCGACCGCTGATGATACGGGTTCTCCTCTAGTTCAAAGATATTTATTAGATTTTCTTTGCGCTGCCTTCCCATTGGATAGTACTAGTCTTACAAAAGATGATTTTGTGCAGGTTTGATTCTCCGGATTTATTTATGTTATACCCCACATTCAGCTTTTACAACGTTGTATTTTTGTTGTCCTACGAAGAGATATGTCTTTGAATCGACGCTTGTATACATGGCTTATTTCACCTACAGGTTCACTATACATTTGTACATTCGTAATATAGTTTGTATAGGAGGGACGGTTGCTGTCAGTGGACTCCCTGTTGGAGACGATAGGCTTGAATCGTCGTTCTTCAAAAACACTGTACTTCCAATGACTGTTGATGCGTTGCATGAATATTTGAAACTTGATACGGTTGATATTCCTCAGTCTTCAACTAATAATTGGGCTCATGGATGGGGGGATAAAAAGGTAACTTCGGATGAACAGCTTTTTCTCATTTTTTTCATAGGACGCTGATCAGCAGCAGTTTGTAGAAGTCCGGGTGTGTCGGCTACTAACATATTTACAAGATAGACCAGACATTGGTCGTCCTCTTTTGGATAGAGTGTTGCCGTTGTTATTGTCACGCTGTGCTCAAATTCATCCTGAATTGAAGAATATAGAAGTGGATAACGTGAAAAGTCCTAAAAGTAGCTTTGTTTATTGTCGTATTTTAGAACCTTGACGAAGAGAAAATATTTGATAAAAGTGCTATGAGGCTCTCGTTAAACTCAACTCAAGGATTTTCTCCAAAACCACCATCACTCAAGCAAGATGACTCTGTTTTGGTAAGTTGGTATTTATGATTTATAAAATGATATGATTCTTACAGGAGAGAAGAATAACGGAAATGAGCAAAATGCTTAATGTTCTTCTAGGATCTCTCGAGAATGGCTTCATTTGGAGTTTTCTGGCGGAATGTTTTTCTAAGAATATGGAAGAACCTACCCTAGAATCTTTGATAGAATACTCTAAGGTTTGATTGCTCACACCAGCAGATGTCATCCACTAACTTTAGATTGTTGCATTCTGTCTGAGATCTTGTGCTTTGGACACAGAAACAGATATTCGACATAAGTATATACCACAATTACTTAATAATATTTTATCTGAGATGAAGAGCAAACTCTGTTTGATTCATAAAGACGCTGTTATTCAAATCATGGGAGTATGTACTGAGTTATTGGGATCTATGAGTGCTCCAGCTGTAGTTGAAACTGATGGTAGTGTTAAACCATTGTTCAGAATTGATTTTTCATTATTCAGGTGAAGCTTCAGAAGCTTCTGCTCATTCTACTCCAGTGAAAAGAGCATCTGCAAATACCAATACTTTTGCTAAAGGTATTAACAAATGCCTAAACCTTCCTTATTCAGTTTCTAAATATTTTTAGATCAATACTTAGTTGAATCCTGCTTGAGTGAATGTCTATCTCTGTTAGGTTCGGCTTGTGAGCTCTACTGCTTGGATCGGACTGGAGATCGCCTACCAGTTTTTTATTCTATTTGTGATTTATTAACTCAATTCGCCGAGTATCCTATATTCTGTTCGAACATTGATGAATACATGCCATCTGACCTACCCAAGTGGTGCGAACAATTGTTGAATGTAAGTAACTCAAATCTTTACTTTAATATCATATTTGGAGGTAATCAATGCGGATGAATGGTTGACACAAATGACATCTACAAACTGCTCTGATCTTCCTGCTCGTACAACTGCTTTAGCAATGCTCGTGTCCATGTATATCAAAGCTGGATCAGTGCTGTCTCAACATAGTGATATTCGTGGTAGAGAAGCTGAATTTGTCACCCCATCTAACGACGAGTATGATTTTGTTTTTTTTGAGATCATAGTGTTTCTCTCAGGGTTGGTATAATGACAAGAACTGTTCTGTTGAAACCTTTGCTGTCACAATACCATCTGAATCTTCTTGAAAGTTTGAAGCTTTTTGAGGTTTCGTTTCGTTTTTTGATTTTAACCGAATTTTATGATTTTACAGAAATGTGCACAGGCTTCATGGCTGGGATTATCTTCAGAATATTATGCATCCGAACATAGTAGATTAGCGAAGCTCCTTTCTCTTTTGCATGCAAGAAAGTTGAGTGAAGCGAGCAGTGATGTTGAAAACATTATTGTATCATCCCTGACTAATAACGACCAAGTGAGTAGCTCGTTAATCTCAAAATATTTCAACTGCAAAATTTTGCCAGGTGATTAGTACGGATGCTGCTAGAACATTTCATCGTTTTTGGACACTCACTAGATTAACTGATGGCGAAAGTTCCATTGTTTCGACTAAACCGTTCCATAGGTAAATCTCATTCATGAGTTTCTCTAGAGTTGAAGTTTAGGGCTGTTATGTTGCTACTAGGAGTATTGGCAGATGAATCGGTTTCCCGTGGTAGGGCTGAAATAAAGAGTGTCGCAGTTTCCTGGTTTATCGATTGTGCGAATCATAATGATTTGCCTAGAATAGTTCAAGTTAGCAATTTTTTTCATATTATATTTCTGAGTTCTGTATTCAGATGCTCTCTACGATGCTGATGAATCCTGCTACTGCCCGTGTTTCCATCCAGTATTTATGGAAGGAATCGAAGTGAGAAGAATAGCATTTATTTTAAACTTTCCATTCAGGTTAACTCGTGAGCAGTTTTCTTCCTTACCCTCTGACGCTTCTGCTGTTACTTTGGTTACTGCTGATGGAAAGCAGCGTTTATATCACTTAGAAGGGTCGATTCTCGAAAAGTGCGAAAGATCCACTGTTACCCTTCAAGATTTACTTTTTTAGTTCCTGGCATGGTGAACTAAGAAATCGGTTATTGCTTAAATTAGATGGGGATAACACAGCCAGTGATACAACTCCTCCATCAGTCTGTGCGAATGGAGATGTCCCTAATTTTGATGATGATACGGTGAGCATAATGGCTTGTTGACTAACTCAATTAAATTCCAGGACTCTCTTGACACGTTGTCTTTATCTTTGGAAGGAATAGATCCTGCTGTTATTGAAACAATTCAACATTTAATTGATTGTGTTGTGGAGGATGATAGCAATGAAATTGATTTGGACCATCAGTATCCTGATGCTACAGAAGACTCAATTGCTCCTGATGATAATGTTCCTGTAGTCTTCAGAGCAGGATCTACTGATGTTGACAATGAACCTCCTGGTTTGGTTGGCGCTCGAAGCGAAAGCAAAGAAAAATCTGGTGATAGCGTAAACAGGTATCTACTATATAACTGACCCTTTCTTGATCATTTGCTCACAGAATCAAGAAAGGACACCGTCGTCAGGATTCACTACAAGAGAGTATTTTCAGTATGACCGAGAAAGAGCTTAAGTAAGACAACAAATCATTACTAATGAATTTGGATATATTCAGAGCTTTTGATGCTACTGATCTTTTGAGACCATCTGCGGAGAATGAAAATCTCGATCTCTTCCATGAGTTACATGTACATATGCTTTTATATGGCGAGAGTGGACGAGTAGTTGACTTAGGACGAGCAGAGACTGCTTTCCGAATTCTTACAGCTTTGCTAAGTCCAAGATCTGCTCCTGTATCTAACCGAATGTTACTGAAGTAAGTTCTCCATGATAGTCGTCAATATGAATTTCTTCGTTTAGCTGTCTTGTTTCTTCGGGAACAGCTTCACAATCTGGAGAGCCGAGTTCATTGTCTTGTTCTTTAGTTGATCTGATGGCTAAGCATGTTAGAGCAATTTTGGGGCAGCATTTCTGGGGAAGCAATGAAGATGATCATATAAAACATCGTCATTTGACTCTCTTAGAGTTACTAATAACTGTTAGTGTTTTTATTATAACATAAGATAAGGATACCTTTTCAGATATCACTTCACTTTTTGCGTTCATTTTTCTTAAATTCTCCCGTTTCTCCTGTTACTGACAGTGATCTCATTGTTGCCTGGAAATGTAAAGTCTCTGCTCTGGATTTCTTGAGTCAACTCTTTGGTGACATATCGGACATGATTGTTGAGCAACATTCAAGACCATTCGCGAGCTTCATTCAATCAATTCTTTCTCGTGCAAAGTTGCAAAAATGCTTACTTCATTTACTGTTCTATTCAGTTCACGATCCCAAGTCTGGAGTAGAAAAGGGAGCAACGTAAGATACGAAACGGCTTTTTTCAACTGTCTAATAATTTTCAGACTACCTCTCTCGGTGTCCATTAGCGAATTCAATGAGGGTTTCAGTGAAAGTTCTAGAAAGCGACTGTCTGGTCTGCTCTCTGCATATAACCGCTCGTTATTAGCTTTCACAGCTCAAGCTATTCGACTAGAGTACGAAATAAAAATGGGACTGGATAACTTTAGCGAAAACGTAATTTTTGCTTACTATTTCATGGTTATGATAATCATTTAAGAGTCCAACTGCCCTGATCCATCAAAGAATATCTAAAAGCCAGGAACTTTACAATACTGCATCTCATCGCTTAACAATAAGAGATCCCCATCCCTCACTCGTTGAGCTTCGTGCTTTCTTGCTTATCGTATTGAATGCACTCAAGAGGCATCCTGATCGCCATGAAATTTGGTTCCAATTTGTAGTTGAAATCCTACCCTGGATGGAGAGGTATTTCAATATTTCCTTTGGTTTGTTTCAATAGTTGTTTTCAGATCTTTAGCGACTGTTGTCGTACGTGTTGCAGAACAGTTGTGCAAAAATCTTGATATAGCCATGTCTAAATCGTTCAAATCTGCTAGAGAGGCTATGCCCTCTGATGAGTCTTCCGAACACATGAGCACTTTCCCTGCTCATTTCATGGTTTCAGTAAGTTTCTCTCAGGTGTCATGAAAATATCACTCGCTTTCAGACTATGGAAGCTTTGACAACGTTAATACATTACTGTGTTGTTGATACGGCAACCAATGTGTCCCCTGTTCATCCTCCACAAATCACTACTTCTACGGCTGGAACAACGAGCATGGTTGGGCAGGTAGGCACTGGATCTATGTCGTATCTATGATATTTTTTCAAGGCAATCTCCATCATACCCGGTACCAAAGGTGCAACGGAATTATTTACTAACATCGTGAAAGCTTTCAGTTTTAGCGAGTCTCAATCGGTTCCAGTTGATTCCGAAACTCATCTTCAATGCATTTTTTTCAGCATAACAGTCTTGCTTTATCGAAAATGGAGGTTGTTAAGAATGGAGGTCCCAATTGGAGACAAGCCAAAAATGATATGCTCACTTCTCTACCTCACTGTCTAGCCACTATTTGTGATGTCTGGAGTGTGGTTCGAAGTGGAGAGAACCCAAAGCTCCCCCTCGGAAATCCAGCTGTACGAGATATGACGAATATGCGATGCAAAAATACTTTTTTCAGCAATTAAGACGATTAGTTATCGACTTACTCTCTCCGATTGCTCAAAACCATCAACAAGCTTTCCTTCAAGCCCTGTCTTTGGTATGGCTGACTAGATCTGCATGTGGAAGCTCTCCTAGAAAGAGTGATCCTGACCAGGTACCATACGCATTCAAAATTGTCATGTAATAATGTGTAACAGCTGTCTTTCACTTACACAACTTCGCAATTGGATGTCGCTAACTTGTTGTTAAGTCTCAAAATTATTACTATCGAGGAGTTGATGACTTCTGTGTGTGAGTCATTGAAAGAAGCTGGAATCAAGGCTTCAAAACTTGGATCGCAGGCTGATAAGGTAGCGCAAGTTTATTTTTCTGTTTGACCTCTTTGTTTCAGGCAACTTTCCCCACTGAAGCTCCTTTACTCGAATTGGTTCATGCTTGTATAAGATCACTACCTATAGCTCAAATGCGACAGTGTTGGACCTGTTTACAAACATTGTTCTCCGAAGCTCCTCTCACTCATCTCCCACCCCGTGCAATATTTTTGTTGTTCATGTAAGCTCAACATACTATTTTTGTAACATATTCTGTCTTCTCAGCATTTTGTGCGACTTTATACGTTTATGTGGAGTTACCTATATAGTCGAAGACAAATCATTATCAAAGGCGGTGCAAGATTGTGTGCAGAGAATGACTGAGGCTGTCAATGTCATAGTTGGATGGCAACTGGAAACTACCACATGGTTGAAGCGAACACTTGTTGTCAAACAAGACCAATGTACAATACATTACAGCTTTTTTTTTTAATTTTATGTTCTAGCTTCCTCACAAGATGCGAGTCCTTCATTAGAGTTGAACACCCCTGTAAATACGCCAGCACCATCGATAACGTCTTCGGAACAAAACTCAATGCGTGGATCAACTCTCTCATTAATAAACAGGTGAACATCCACTCGCAGAAAGTAGTATTAATATAAGTTTCAGACCTGCCTCTATTGATGTAGGCGGAAGTATTCATTCAGCCGTAATAACAGATAAAAAGAGTAGTTCTAATCTGAGAGGTTCAGTGAAAGACACAAATAACAATAAACGAGATCCTACTCACAGTACTCAGGCCCTGTTCCTTCTAGCGCAGGTTAGAGTAAATATATCTCCCATGTTACATTTCATTTTTTCAAGAACCTTACTGAACTAGTAGATTCGGTTTGTAAAAGTGATGACAAGGAAAAGCTATTACCCACTCTTCATGCTGTGTGGAGTAATGTCGTACCATATCTACGAGCAAAAAGTGCTCGGAACGCACGTTTTTTCCTCGCCTCTTCGCAGTTGTTGGCATCCATGAGTTCTTTTAACTATATGCGCCCAGTCTGGAAGAAAACGACGTTAGAGCTTCTGTTGGATTCATGTATATCCCATGTTCTCTGCAACAATGACTTACGTATTTACGTTTTAGCTTTCTTTAAAATGGATCACCAATCACTGAGACAATGGCTTGTCGTAACGGATCATCTCATGACGCACGACAAGACTTCGTTCAAAGATTTATTGAGTATTTTCTGTTTTAATCTCTCATTTATATTCATGTTTTCTCTCCAGAAAGTATCGCTTATACTCCCAATGCATCCTTCAGCATTATGACTTCTAAAGAACAAGAGTATGAAGGTCGAGCTCAGTCACTGAAACGCTTAGCATTTGTTGTATTTGGATCTGAACTGGAACAATACCAAGCTCAGATGAATGATATTCAAGGTATGCATCAAAAATTATGAATGAAATTATAGTTCCAACTCTAGAACGCCTCTCAGAGAATCTTAGAGCATCTCAATCACCATCAATAAGATCAGCAGTTTTCTTATGTTTACGAGTTCTATTGATCAGACTTCGACCCCAGTCTCTGGTAGGAATATGGCCAATAATGATCACAGAACTGGTAAGCATTATATTATAACTCAGGTGTATCAATCCTCTATAGGTGCATGTTTTATTGCAAATGGAGCAGCATCTCAGTGGTGAGAACAATGGACTAGATGAAATAAGCTGTGCTAAAGATGATGCTTGGCTTCAACTGTATCTGGCAGCATGCAAGTTACTGGAAACTCTTTGCACTCTTCCGGCTGGATACATCCCACAGTTCCAAATGTACGTACTATTTATCTGGTTCTTTAATTAATTCAAATTTAGGTGCCACTGGGCGTTTATTAATACGATTTCCGCTAATAAAACTGATATGTTCATTCCTTTCGCTGGTCGAATTAACAAGCTGCTGAAAAACAAGGTCAGACACAACTAAATGAAAAAAGTGATACTGCTCTCTATTCCAGTATGGGAAGCTCACAGATGAAGAGAAGTGTAGCCAGATTGTGTCCCTGGGCGGGATCAAAGTGTTGACAGGTTTTGATAAATTGAGGCCGTTTTTCTATGCTTTAGCAACTCAAAGTAAACAAATCTCTGATGTATCTCAGGTAAACGATCTGAGAATACAGTGATAATCATAATCATAATTTAAGATTGAATCGTGCGATCTTGCATTCCTCACGGGTTCCCTCACTTATAAAGAAGCTATAGATAGGTTGGAGAGTGCGCTATTTGTCGATTTCGCTGAGAACTGGCAGTTATAATAACTTAGTCTGTATACGTGGTCTAGTCAAAAAGTGATAAGAGATTATCTAAATTTTAATTTAATTTTGTTTGTTTTTTTCAATTAGGTGCTTGAACCAAGGTTATAAATATTGTTCATAAGATCGTACCATTTATTCCTAACCTGAAGGGTACTCATCGGTGTAGATATATCAGCATGTGATAACATTAGTGCAATTTTTGTGAAACTTCTTATCAAATCCGAAATCAGTATTAAATCTTTCTGTAAACCAGTTTTAATAAAAAAATTCGATTGTACTTTAATTTTGATCTATCTGCGGTGAATACAAAGTCTAACATATATATCCGAAGAATTGATCATTCCTTGAGACAGCTGAGAGTGAGTAAATCTGTCACAATCCTCGAAGATTTCGTTTCAAGAACCTGCTTCCTATAGCATTATGTGTAATTTTGCCGCGAGCGGTCTGCGCGCGTGTCGATATTTTTGAAGTGCTGTTAATTTTTCACTCATCGATGGCGTTCATGTCTTAATAGATTTTGAGGTACCTTAACTCCTGCATGCTTTGGGCAAGGCTCTGCCAAGAAGTAAACAAGTACCGGTGATGAATTAGTTAAAGATCTAGTTGTTCAACAATGACGTGGTCTGTACGGATAATGTTCACATTTGGTTTTATATCTTTTGCTCTCGTTTTCATATATTCATGTAAACTTTATTGAAAAGTTGTTACGTTAATCTTTAGATAGTGATTTTTGGCTATCTTATAGGGTGGTTTTCCGCTTTCCTTAGCCATGTCCAACCAAACTCCATACATCGGGAGCAAAATTAGCTTGATCTCTAAACTAGATATCAGATATGAAGGTATTCTGTACACTGTTGATACCAACGATTCAACTATCGCTCTGGCAAAAGGTACGGATGAGCTTGAGACCTTTCTATATTCGTGTTACAGTGAAGTCTTTTGGAACTGAGAATCGTAATACTGCCAACCCTGTTGCCCCTCGTGATGATACTTATGAGTACATCATTTTCAAAGCCAGTGATATTAAGGACCTTATTGTTTGCGAAACCCCAAAGGTGCTATAATCTTGTGTTCTAATTTTATTCTTCGATTTTCAGGCTCCCTTAGCTGGCGGTCTTCCATATGACCCCGCTATAATTTCTGTTTCTACCAGAGCTGCCCCTGACGATAAGGTGTCTGGAGGATCTACTCGATCAGCTACTCCTCATCGTCATAGCCCTAACTTCGCTTCCGGAGGAAATAGAGCTCCTGGATCTGGAAGAAATCTCAACCGAGGTTTGTGTTTTTCATTCATTTTTTGTAATTTAACTCATTATTTGAAGGTGGAAACGACAACCGCCATCAAGGTAACCGTCAATTCAACTATAACCGAGGTGGATATCCAAACCAAAACCGTGGACGCGGATACAATGGTCCAAGAACCAACACAAGGGAAAAACTGAAGTACGAGGGCGATTATGACTTCGAAAAAGCCAATGAGCAATTCCAAGAACAGTTATGTGAAATGCTTGGGGACAAACTTAAGGTAAGTTCTGTGGAAGTTTTTTTTTAATCATTTAGAGTTTATAGCTCGAAAGTGGTGAAAAGAGTGAAGAAGAAGAAGCTACCAAGACTGAGGAGAGCTCATACTATGATAAGAAAAATTCCTTCTTCGATCGCATCAGCTGTGAGGCTCTCGAAAAAGCCGAAGGAAAGTCTGGCCGCCCCGATTGGAGAAAGGAACGAGAGACAAACCAAGAGACGTTTGGACATTCAGCCGTAAGATCTTTCAACTACCGTCGCGGATTTGGAAATCGTGGTCGTGGCCGTGGATACAATGGTATGTTTCGTCTTTTAATCGAGTTTATCTATGCTTCTTCAGGCCAAGGTGGTGGTTATGGTGGTTATCGCGGCAACCAGAACGGAGGATACAATGGTTATAGAAATAATGGATACAACAACCGTGGAAGAAACTTTAACAGAGACACCGCGTTCAGTGCCCAAAACCAGTAAACTGTTTTATTTTGATCCCGAAATGTGCATAGTATTGTGATTGCTGACTTTGAGCCGGTGAGATGTTTCTAAAAGCTTTTGTGACAGTTTTCCACAATTGTCGTGTCCTTCAATCTGTATTCAATCTCTGTTGTTTGTGACGGGCCTATTCATTGATCATTGTAAGGTTTTTGCCAAATGGGTGATTACTAGTTTTGTATAGTTTTGAAAGTTGCATGGTTCTTTTTATACGCTATGTGGCAATTTTGTTAAATTCCAAGTTCGTCATAATCTTGACACTTAATAAATTATTGTTTTTATTGAAGACTTTGTTTTCTCTCTGCTGAGAAGCACCTAGAATTTTCGTTGCTGTTTTATGTATTACCGTTGTAAAATACCTGTTTAGCACAAACAGTTGAAGAATGTAAATTGGAAACAAGGCGACGACTCCTCCAATGACTACCATCTTTCGGTCTGCAATAGTTTTTCAATAGTCATTGGTGTTGATTTTCAGTCTTACGATAGAGCCAACTGAGAGGATCTTCTGGAAAGCGTTTGTCGTCTATGCTGAAGTTATCTTCGGAAAAGAGGGTGATGGCGCCAATGAACACGACCAATAGTCGGCAGACCTAATTTGAGATTTTTTCGAGGATTTGTCTGGTGCAACTTACACAAAGGACTATATTAATAGTGATAAGTCTCTCTGTTTTCTTGAAGAATATGTAAATTGCAGTGTGTATAACAAAGATAAGAAAGAGTAGCACAAAGACACCAATAACTATCGTGTATGGGAGATAATTGACGCCAGTATCTTGAACAAAATATTGGTAATACACGACGCCCAACAGAGCTGAGCAGAACAGCAGTTCAATGAGTATACTCAGAGCTAATAAAGCCTAAATTAGCAAGCATTTACATAAAAATTGCGAAAAAAAAGAAAGTGAAGAATATTTCTTCCTAACCTTATAGACACGACCGTGCGCCATTCTAATCGAAGATGTTTATAGTCGATCATGCCAATACCGGTTCCCTTACAACACATGTTAAATGGGAAAGTGATTGTAAAAAGCGAGAGGCGAAATTATTAAACTTTATTCAAAATCCTTAAATACACGTTGCAGTGACAAATTAGTGCCATTGGTGTAACACCCGAGGCCTATGAATATTTATTGAAACAATTTCTACTGTCTCCTGCTAAATACGGTACGGCGCGAATTCGTTCATACAAGACAAAAAAAAAGAATGAGCGAATTCGCAGACTAGTTGAACGATCTACATGACTTAGAATTGACCATACCGACAATAAATAATAAAGCGAACATAGTTCGTTTAGTAAAGCATATGTCTTGAGAGCAACTAGAAGCATGAGACAATATAAAACGATCAGAACATCGATAAACTAATATACACATAAAGTATTCGATATAAACATATATGGTAATGCGTAAATACGCACCCATATGCATATATCTAGTATTCAAGACAGGCAAGTTAAAGAATTACATTCTGCTAACATTGAAATTTAAAGTTTGTGTGAGTGCAAATATGACTAAATAGTAATTTTAAAAAAGTCAAGCAATGATAGAGGCTTGGTGTTATGTGACTGGTTGACGAAACCAAATGTTCGCCTGACAAGAACTTCAAAGCTTCAACGGTACCATATTACCCAAATTGTAGCTCAATAACCTTATATTATATATTTAAACGTTATATACCATTGAAATTTGAAATTCAAAAGTCGCCAATCTCCAAAATGTGATTTAAAGGCAACTCGTTAAAATCTTAAGAGGTAAGTAGATGAGTTAGTAATCCTTGGGGTCAGGAACAAATTGAATTGACTTAGATTAGATCAAAACTGTATAGGGATTGTCCTGCAACAACAGAACGGGACAAACCAACATCTAAAGCAACGGACTAAAGGAATTACTTGGCAGTGAGCCAATGGAGTGCGCCATCGGCAAGAAAGTAACTGGTGAGCAAACATAATAAGGAAAAACTCAGCACATACGAAGAGAAAGCTCAGGAAGCTGGTGTAACTACAATAGCTCGTACTGTCTAAGGTGAATACGTTGAATAATATCGCGACAGTCATTAAACACCCGTCTGATATTTTCTGTGTCCACAGCACATGTGAAATGGGGATAGCAATGATGTCGACCATCACCAGCTGCTGTTGAAATACGCTATAAAAAAATAAATAGGAAACCTTTAAATCAATTACATGTAACAAACTAGCAACATGAGCAGAAAATAAAGAAAAACATTGAAATTGAAGTTACTCACCAGGAATTCCCCTCTGATAAAATACTTTGCTCGTACAACTTCTTTATCTTCCGACTGATCATAAACAGCATCCAAAGGCAATTGATAGGTAGCAAACTCAGAGAAGTATGATTCTAGCAAATACCTTTTAGCTTTGATCTTCTCAGATAGCAAGTCCTAGAAACATAGAGTTAAAAGTGATGTTAAATAAAGTCGTACTTGTTTGTTCAGGAAGAGAATGACGGATATGGTTTTAAGCCAACGATTATTCCAGATATTCCTGAATAGCGACAAAGACTCTTTTAACCTGCAAGGAAAGAATTGCATACGTATTACGACTGTTAAGAATACCTATTTTGTGAAGCATCTTCCCATAATACTAAATTGTATGAAGAGCATGCACAAACGAAAATGATTGCTGTTACATCATTGAAACATTGAATCCATTTCCTCCGTTCATCTCGTTGTCCACCAACGTCAAACATACTATAATGACATGATTTCAGTTAAATAAGACAAAAAACAGCCAAAGAACTTACTGGAATCTGACTTTGTCTACTTCGAATTTCGTTTCGAAAATGCCTGTAGTCATAACACGACATCGTAAAATATCCTACAAAAAATATGTAAAACTCTTGAAAGAAGATTAAAACTAATCTAACCTGTTCAGAAGGGTCATAATTAGGTTGCCGTACAACATCGACCTTGTCAAGAAAACTGAAGAAACACATGTAAGAAAATAGAACAAAATAGAAACATACTATTTTGCACAATCGATTAGCTGATATTCACTACTTCTCTCAAAGCAGCTTATAACTCCTTTATCTGCCCAACACTTTTTAACATGATCATAAAACTCCTGGAAAGCCGAAAAAGTTAATAAAATTTAATCAATGTAGCTTACCGCTGTGTAATCATAATCAGGATCTGCAGGTATATTGAGAATATATTGCCTACTTTCTTCCAAACTGGGGTCATCTAACGACACTGGAGGGTCGATTTCATCCATTGCTCGCAGAATTACCTACAATTACGAACACATTCAAACGCGAACATGCATCATTTTGTCAATCGATTCCATTTTTAAAATATATATTTTTGGGAAAATATGAGAGTATTGTGATATTAAAATAACTTAAAGGCCGAAACAAGATTCAACGAAGCTGCGCTGCAATTCAGTAGCACAATGGACCTGAGGATCCAGCATGGTAATGATTACCAATACTAACTACGAAAATATTAGCAAAAAAAATGAATCACATGTCCAGGATGGACAATATCAGTTCAACCAAAAATTATATAAAATATAAAAACATGAAACAAATTTAGAATAAAGCGTTAAACTATAACACAGCTCCAGTCAATAATCACTTCCTTCAAAGGTCATGAACCAATAATTTCAAGAATCTCATTGAATATGTTTTAATCATTTTTCTTTTCTTTTAATTTTGTATCTATGCTTATTATAGTAAACAAACCTGCATAGAATCACGGATGTTTCGCCGAATATCTTTCATTTTTTCCAGTTTTTCATTTTCATTAAATCCATCAATATGCAAAATGCGCATTTGCTTGACTATTGTACTTTTCCCACTTTCTCCTGCGCCTAGGAGAAGTAACCTGTGCGTGGCTCGCATAACCTAAATCAATTTATTAGCTAAACAACTTCGACAAGGAACGGGCCGGCGCATACACCTGCTTGAGCCCAAATTCGCAACTCCCGGCGCAACCGGTGTTCGCACGGCTCCGGACTTTTCAGAAGCGTAAAACACGACTGTAACTCACCTGCTTATCCTTGGCAAGCTGTTCCTCAATCTGTTTGTTAACTTTCTTGGCCTCACGACCCTCGGCGTCCGCGCCGGCGCTAGAAACGCACCCCATCAGGCGCATCTACCAGCAAACCAGCTAGGCACACACTGCCTGAAGCCGCTCCAATTGCTGGGACCGCAACGCGGGTCAGTCGCGAGCGCCTTTGCGTATCAGGACCAATGGCGCCAGTTTAAAAGATATTGAAGAGTCACCGTTGAGAGCGCCTTTAGATTCAAGCTAAATAGGGGTGCTGAGCTTGCATTAGATGTTTATAACTTCACTAATTTATGAATATATTATCTTGCTAATATGCATAGTCTCCAATCCGATTTTTCTCTACCCCATTGCTAGAAATAGATTTGGTTTTAGTCATGAACAGTTTTGAGAGTATGCTGAGCATATAGGAGTACTTCAGAATTTCTCTTTATGTAACTTTTATTTCAAGCTTTGTCATCGATGACTCGCACTAAATTTGCTTGGTCTTTCCATTGATGTTATGGGAATGTATGCAGATCTCAGCATCATCAAGCAAACAGCGTCAGCAGAAAATACCTTGAGATGAATATGCAAGTTCTCAACTGATTTAGGCCACTTTCAAAGCTTGTGGTTTGATTTGAGCACGAAATGAGCATTGAGATTCAGAGTGTCAGCTGAGTTTCCTCGGATGTATGAATAGAAGAAGTATGATAACATTACTTTATCTTGCAGATGTCAACTGTGACTCATTCTTCTTGCTCAATCACAGCTTTCCTAAACTGGAGTGAATAACCAAAACTGTTTCCTGTGAGGTAGCCGAGCATGGTAGACCTGAGTACCAGCTCTATTGATGACAGTCTTCATATCAAACGATTGACACTGATTGTGCTTTTCGTTCATTTGCGTACATTGCACAACACTTTTCAGCCGAACGCCCGTGCAGTATCTTCGGTTAAAATTTACGGCCAAGTGTTATGGTCCACCTGATGATTTGCTAGCAGTTTCTTACTCATATATTGATCGAATTTCTTGAAAAATTAATTTTTTGTGTGAATCATCGCTTTCATTTCTCTCAGTCATTGATTTATCCGTTGATTGATTTCCTTTTATGTTTCGGTGCCTAGTCATAATGAAATATCCTTATTGTTCTTCCAGATTGGCCAGGTTTTCAATTTGATAGGGGATCTATGTCTTTGCAGGTAATTGTTCGAAGATGTTTGTTGGTTGACGTTTTGATTAAGAAAGCGATCGAACTGGTGAATATAGCAACAGAAGAGGACAAAACGGGCAATTTAGAGAGAGCCTTGCAATATTACTTACAATCCATTGAATACTTCTTACATAGTTTAAGATGTTAGTTTCCATATAGGTTTATTTGACTGTAGCTTGTGTTCAGATGAAGTTCAAGGGGAACGACAGAAGGACTCAATTCGGCAGAAATGCGAAAAATACGTTGAACGTGCTGAGAAAATCAAGGATCATTTGAAAAATCCTAAAAAGGAAAAAAAACCTGTCAAGGTAACTTGAATAATGTATTTATTACTAATTGTTTACAATTTGTTCAGGATGGCAGTGATTCAGACAACGAAGATGCAGATAAAAAAAAGCTACAGGTATTATTTGTACAGTAGATTGTAGGTGCAAATATGTTGGTTCAGGATAAATTAGCGAGTGCTATTGTAATGGAGAAGCCCAACGTTAAGTGGTCTGACATTGCCGGTTTAGAAACTGCGAAAGGAGCTTTGAAGGAAGCTGTAATATTGCCTATCAAGTTCCCCCAGCTTTTCACAGGTATTATAGATTTATATTTTTATCTACTCGTGTTTGGAAAACCTATTTGAATTGAAGTGAAAATATGTAGGAATAGAATGTGGGATGGGTTCGTAATCACATGTTGCGGAGATACTGCCACAACACCAGGTTTAGATAAGTTGGGCTTGGAGCGAATGTGTGGGAACATGCTGGTATTGGGGATTGTTCTTGTGCGTCCTGGCAGTTAAAGCCATATCTTCTTCTTTCATCATGAACAGGCTTGCTCCATATAGCGCAGGGGAGAGGAAGCATTGACTAAAAGCCAAGAAAGTACAAATGGCTGGCCATGTTTCATTAAGATTGTTTCGCCATGGATCGCGTTCATCGATTAAAGTCATCAAATAAAAAGGGACTTGATACACAGGGCTGCAACATTCATTTTGAGTTATTCGATAGAATGGCGTGTAACTAACCTCAAGAGAAATGCGTAGACCAAAAAGCGGCTTTTATATAATCCCAGAGATTGAAAGACTATAGGACTATGGTAGAGAATGCCAAGTACCCTTATGTAGGCATATGATGCGAACAATGCTGGAAGGAATACTCCCAAGAACAGGAGATATGTCAGAAATTTCAGACCGGAGTCGGAATGAGACCAAATGCAATGTCTTAAGTTAGCGTCGTAGGTGACAATGTGCCCATTTGTAATGGCTGGAGTAGCAAGGCAAAGACTAATGAGCCAAGAGAGCCCACATAATACTCCGGGAGCAAGACCAAAAAGTTGCTCGTAGTGGATACGGGCAAAAGTAAGAAGATGTACTCCTGCAATGCACAATCCCATCAATGTCATGACAGTCCAGACTGTACAGGTGAAGAGAACCTAAATAGTGTGATAAATGTGGCGTTGATGCCCAGGTAGCTCACTTGTACTCTACAAAGAAGCTGGCTCTCTTCGAACACATTTTGGCCAGTGAAAACTGTATAAATGAATATCGGTAACAGGAATAGTAAAGTAAGCAGATTAGTGCAGCAAAGATGTGCAATGAAATGGGATGAGATGAAGTTGTGGTAAAGTTTGTGGACTATTATGTATAATAAAAGAACGATATTCCCGATAACACCTGCTGTCGATATGCCAGCGAATATGAATGCTAAAATAGGTGATGGCTCGGACTGATGAGGTAAATCCGAGTATTTCTCTTCTATCTCCGAAGAGTTAATGTTGAATAAATTCATCGCGTCTGGCTTGAGGTGGAGGGAATAGTTTTGGAGGCTTGTTCAGTCGCCTCGAGGCCTACTATCGATTTCCTGAGCGACGAGCCCCAACAGCTGGCAGTTGCTCTGACGCCCTGCGGTGCCAGCAGCAGCAATGGAGTGAGGGAGGTAGAGAAGCTCTCTTGCTAGCAAGCCCGAAGCTATTGACATCGATTCATGTAGTGCGGAGACTCAGACGTACATACATACATAACAAACAGCTGCCGATGGATATGTGAAATAAGAATGTTCATCGGAGTGAGGGAGCGAGAAAGAAGAGAGGGACGGAGGGGTAGGATATACAACATGTGAATGCTGTGAATAATGATGAAAACGGAGAGGTGTAGCTGAAGTTTGATTACAATCTTCTCAACAAGTTTGTGTACTCCACGCTCTCGAGGAATATAGAAATTTCGGATGTAGGGCTCATCTATGTGAGGTTTCATACTTGAGCATGTCAATTTCTCCCATTTGAAGGAGGAGTAGGCCAAACAAAGCGTCGGTTATTTGGGGACAAATGGTTCAATGAGTGTAATGATTTCAGCTGACTGTTTCAGATGAGGGATTAAGTTGATTCTTCTTATTTTACAGGGAACCGCAAGCCATGGCGTGGTATTCTCTTGTTTGGACCTCCTGGAACGGGTAAATCTTTCATAGCGAAAGCTGTCGCTACTGAAGCAGACAATTCAACTTTCTTCTCTGTATCTTCATCTGATCTGATGTCCAAATGGCTGGGAGAATCGGAAAAGTGAGAAGGCGGCTCGTTCATTAATTCAAATTGTCTCTCTCAGATTGGTAAAAAACTTGTTCGCTATGGCTAGAGAGCATAAGCCTTCTATTATATTCATCGACGAAGTGAGTTTGACAAAAAAAATTATTGTTGACTGCTTCTTTTAGATTGATTCATTGTGCTCAGCGAGAAGTGACAATGAATCTGAAAGTGCTAGGCGTATCAAGACCGAGTTCATGGTGCAAATGCAAGGTGTTGGACTGGATAATGACGGTATCCTCGTTTTGGGGGCTACAAATATTCCTTGGGCGTTGGATGCTGCCATTCGCAGGCACGTTTACTCCTATCTTTCTATGTGCCATCAAAACTGGAAAGTAACGTATCTTTTGTTTATAGAAGGTTCGAAAAGCGTATTTATATTCCTCTGCCGGAAGTCATGGCACGTAAAGAGATGTTCAGATTGGAGATAGGAAAGAACGTGAACTCGCTATCAGATGAAAATTATAAGGTTTGACCCTAGCTCTACTAATTAAGAATTGATGCTTATATTAGGAACTTGCTGAAAGAACCGATGGTTACTCTGGTTATGATATTAGCATTTTGGTTAAGGATGCTCTGATGCAACCTATTCGGCGCGTGCAATCAGCAACTCACTTTAAGTATGTTCGATGTTGTGAGCCATCATCGTAATAATTTGCTTAAGATATGTCAGTGGTCCTTCTCCCAACGACAAAAATATAATAGTTCATGATTTGCTCACCCCATGTAGTCCTGGAGACAAAGATGCTCGTCCTATGAGTTGGCTCGATGTACCTAGTGACAAACTGCAGGAACCAGTTCTAGCAATGGTGTGGCTATCATTTTGAATTATTTTATTCCTTCTTCTATTTGCAGCAAGATTTAGTGCGCTCTCTGATGACCTCCAAACCAACTGTCAATGGAGCTGATCTGGATAAATTAGAACAGTTCAAAAACGACTTCGGTCAAGAAGGATAAATTCTTTTTGTATATGCTTTTCTTACTCTCACCTTTTTCCAATAAGGAGCTTTTTTATACTCCTACGTACTACTACTTGTTAGACTGTCGTGTTTTTATTACGGTGATATTGTCATGTAAATAACAGAGAACCCATAATCCTAGGTGGTCTTGCATTAATGTTTTTTTGTCTTTTTCCCGAAGTTGTAAAAAGTTTAAACTGTGATTTAAAATTGTTCCACGGATTTTCTTAATTATTTGTAGTCTCTGGCAGAATCAAATCTCTCTATTCTATTTATGTTTAAGGCTGAGGTTATACATTCGAATTGTTCTACCGAAATAAATGTCCCAAAATTATCGCCAAATCGTAATTGGAAATAATCAAGAGCAATGTTGAAGCTAAAATGTTCTTCTCTTGTGCTTAGCAAGTTCATCTGTGCATTACTTTGTGGTGATCTCAATTGCTACTTCATGCTGTTGAAGATTTTTTCATGGTGAATAATTGAGGATTCATTTTAAGATCGCATTCCCATCCTACCTTTTACAGAAGGGAACGGTGAGCAAGCATGAAAGTAGAAACCAATAACTGCTCGGAAGGTTTCACGAAGGTTCTTGGAAAATAGATTGACATGTGCGCCTGAGCAAATGTAGTCGAGTTTGATGAGTGTTCGAAAAATGAATGAATGGTATGTACGATTCACTCCCGTGATAAGGGACCACTCAGTGTGATAAGACAATAATTTCTTGCTTTCAGCTATTGCCCGAGGTGAAGGACGTAGATGGGCGTTTGACTGGCTTTCTCCATATCGATCTTCTTTCTCTTATGGCCATAGGCAGCTTGGCTCTGCACAACATGCTGCTAATATTCTGTTTTGTGCTCATTCCAGAAATTTCTTATGGACAAGTAAGTTTTCCAAGGTTAAAATCAAAAATTTTAGTACTTAAACTGACTGATAGTATGAATGAAGAGGAAGGTATCAATAAAAAGCTTTCAGTAAATGTAATAGTTCAAGGAGGGAAAAACGATTCGCGTAGTCACGGGGTTGAATAGTTTTAGAATCGTTGCTTGTTTTGAAATGATGAGAATATGTCTTCATAGCTAATGTTGATTACTATCATCAATCTAGATGTTTTCAGATGGAAGGGCAGATGGGTCAACGCATTCAAAATGGTGGATTTCAGCAACACGTAGTCCCTCAGTGCCCAAGTGAGTTATCGAATTAAAATAAGCATAAAAAGATATGTACTTCATAGGAGAGTGGCAATGGCCTTGCAGAAATGGGGAATGCATTCCAAGTTACGATATTTGTGATGGAATCGCACAGTGTGCAGATGAGAGTGATGAATGGAATTGTAACCAGATGAGGCAATTTCATAAGATTCCTAGAAATGTTTCAATTTCATATTCTTTCAGGATGAATCAAATGCCTAAGTGGAACAATTATGGTAACGTTGTCAATCGGTACCCCTCACAAGACACTAAGCAAGAAGTGAACAAACTCACTCAAAGTTCAGTCGTAGCAACCACAGTAACGACAACTACCACTAACAGCAGCGGTGGGTTTTCTATTTCGTGAAGAGATAATCAAAGATTATTCCAGCAAACTCTTATGTCACGTTGTCTAAGAAAGACATAACTGTATCTTTGCTCATTTTTATGTGCTTGGCTGCTTGCGTATTCATGGTTATTCGAAGGCGAGCCAGAAGACGTGCGTTGAATAGAAATCGCCGAGGATTTGTATCGGTAAAAAAGTATATAGAAACCTGAACTTAAAAAATTATGTTTTAGAGAGATGATTCAGATGAAGACGATCTTTTGATTCGTTCCATGTATTCATGAAAAAAGTAGTGCGGGAGTTCTACAAGGACTTTTAAGAAACGGGTGGAAATTGGAAGATATTTGTTATCCAAAATCTTTCAATTGAATGTGTTTTCTCAAAAATGGTATTATCGAAGGTTGCATAAAAATAACCAGTGGCCAAAACACTTATCAACATTAAGGATACTAAGATGTTGAAAGAGTACTTGCAGGATAAGATATCGCGTAGTACTTTGACAACTAAAAGTTGTCGATATTCTTTTAATTTTTACTATATTATACTAATAAATATTCGTGAGTTCGATAGTTGTACATTTAACCTGTTGAGAGCAGCCTGATATTTACTTTACCATTCTGGTGTACTTGATATTGCGTTGACCGAGTAAACGAGCTCTACTGCAAAAGTTGTGCTGCAATATGAAGACCAACTTTCCTACACACTACGCTTGTTGCATGTTAGTTTGAATTCACCTTGATCATTCTTTGTTAATACAGTTGGTAATGATTTGTATTATTTTGTTATAACTTGTTGGAAATATGATTTAAATAATCTATGATCGGCCTGTCTTAGAAAGCTGAATCAAAAGCTATTCGTTTCAGTCGTATTCACTTGATCTTCTTTTGAAAGCTTCCGTTTGTGCTGATTGCTAACCATGTCATATTCAGATGGACCAGTTATTAGATTTGGAACAACTTCAGAAGTTATCTCCCGAACAAAGAGAGCAAGTTATTGCTGGTGTGAAACAACAAGCTGCTATCAGTAATGCTCAAAATTTAATCACGGTATGTTTTTTCCTCTGTTGTCAGAAAGTATTCATCATTTACAGGATTTATCTGAAAAATGTACCCAGAAATGTATAACAAGTCCCGGCACTTCTCTTTCCAGCTCAGAGAAGCAATGTCTCCAGAGGTTATTGTTTCATTTTCATTATTATTCAATGAATATATAAGTTCAGATGTATGGACCGATTTATGGATACATGGAATTTAGTATCCCAATCGTTGCAGAAACGTCTTCAAGACGAAATGTCTTCTTCCGGCCTGGGAGGTTCTGGTTTTTAGAATATTCTTAATAGATTGTTATTTTCATTGTTTTCTCTTGAATTCTGGTAATAGAAATACATTTTTAATATAAATTCTACAAGGTTTAAAACGATAGTATATTTAATAGTTTAAGCTCATATTGAATACTTATGCTTTTGAACACGCGACCATGTGAGTTTCAAACTTCGTTGGTAGTTTCGCTTTCTGATTCCGGAATCCCGAGAGGACCAACTTCACCCTTAAATAGCTTGTTAAATGAATAGTTGAGTTAGGTAAATTACAATTGACTTAATCTCATTGTCTGGAACACCATGCCAAATGGTTTGGAATTCTCCCCTAATTAACGCTAAAATACAAATGGGGAACAGCGTTGCTGGAACGAGATATATCAATGCTGGCTGCGCCATATTCATAATTGTTAAAGCAATAAATGTCATGATCAACCCAACACCATAGCCTGTAAGGTAAATTTATATTTAGCTTCAACTCTATGCTTCTTACCTATAACACAAACAACGCCATATATTAGTCTTGCTTTTTCTTCGAATCCGTTCATTGTGAAACAATGTGTAACAAGATAACCTTCAATATATTTGATTAGATCAAGCTATCCTTGACATGCCTGGAATTATAATGTCGCCTAGTCCCAATATAGTCATTTGGAACCCCTTTTCAACCTCTAAATCAATGCATTTCATCATTGGATCAAAATGCATGACTTGCATAAGCATTGGGAACTTAAAAAGTGCTGTTTAATGAAAAAAATCGTTCTAGTTATGGAACCTTCTCTGGTAAGTTAGCATCAATTGGTGGCATTGGATAACCAATGTTGTTACTGGCAGAGCAATCGATTCCCGTAGCTACTTCAAGCATAACAGAGCATCCATTTTTCGTCCATAGAGGAGTGACAAAAACCATGATAGCATCATAGGTGAACATGCACAGCATGAGCGTAGAAATCCACTATAACCATATGATGAGTATTGTTAAAATAACAATTGAAAACTCACTTTCAGACTGGGTAGACGTAGAGATTTGAGGATATGAAGGCATAAAGTTATATTTATAAGATCCAAAAGTATGAAAGCATATGGTGTCATACGGAAAATGAACCAGCAAAGGCATAATACGAAGGATATAGTATAAAGTATGATTTTTCCAACCGTAGGTCTATGAGAGATACAGCCTATAAAGATATCATTGTTTGCTCCTAACTTTTCTATATTCAATAACCGAGTTCAGGGAACATCGAACAAACTGTTGTTGAACACGGTAATCTTTTAGTGCACTGGAAGTTCGAGAGGAATGCTTGCAAACAGCCATAAACACTGAAGGACCCGAATAACATCAACAGAAGATTAAAGACAAATACTGAAAGAAGTTGTACAATTGAAAGGAGACGGGAACTTACCTAGGAGAGGTCTGAAATAGAAACCTAACATCAAAATGGCAACCAAGAAGATCATTAGTGTAGCTATAGCTAAAGAGTTCGCAAAACGAACACAGCATGTCTGCGGGCCATCGTTCTCATTCAGTGAACTTTGAAGTGGGTTCTTATCTTTTCCAGCTCTTCAAAGAGGTGTGAAAATTAAAAAAAAAATCATATCTTACTTATGCCTAACAAAAGCCCATGCTCCTCCTCCTGTCACACATACCATAGCTAACAACCAAATGAAAACCATGGACAGGTCGAACGCACTATCGGTAGGACGATGGAATAGGAACTCCAAATCCTCTCCTGCGTTTTCCTTACTCTGAAGAAAAAGTTAGACTGTTAATCTCTTGTGATCTAACCACAATTTTTTCGAACACATCCAAATAAATGAAAAAGGTGGGCAACGTCGTATTCACATATGGATCATAGAAATCGGCAAACTGTAAGAGGTCTAAATAAGTATTTCCTATGTAGTGAGAAAAAAACCAAGAAGTCTCTCCATTTGGTTACAAACTTCCGTCCACGTTCTATGAGGAACAAAGCAGACGACGCATCATGTTTTATGAGCTGATTAACCTGTTAAACGATGATCAACTCAATCTGATGAATCAACTTTTACTTGAAATTGTGTGGCGTTTCTGAACGAAGAAGTTCCTTCGTTAAAGGGACGAGTACATTCTGTACCATCATCGTCAATTCTGTAGTTCAAAGGTACAATCTGATTAGGAAACCTCAAAATTGTAGTATTAATGACCGCTCATGTACAAGATTCATACCTCCTTTCAGACTTATCGTTCAGGGGACAAATCCTGGTTGCGTTTTTAATATTATGATTATTTTTCCGCCACCAACCCAAACCATATGAGTCCTGAAGATGAAAAGTGACCGACGTACCGATAAAAATCACTCACAGCTTTTTCAGCAGTTTCAGATATCCTTTGACTTCTGAACTGGAGATAGTTTGCACAAACTTCTTGTTCGGTACCCGTTTTGGTATTACGAACAGTTAAAAAAACGTATCCATCAGAATACCCGTTCTCTACCCGCTTAGACTGAAAAGATTTGTATGTTTCATCTAAGAAGTGAAAAAAACTCACTTGGCTAAAGGCTAATAAAACTAAAAATACAAAACAAGCATAGCCTTTCATCGCACGATAAAGAAGGAAAAGGCTTTAAGAGCCCAGCCACAGGGCCTAGTTGACGATGATGAGGACTGTGCTTAAAGAAATCGTTGAATACCAATTACGGGAAGGTGACAATGAAAAGAGGGATAGTCAAACTACAAGAACGAAACATTTTTCTTTTGACTAATTGAAAATGATGCTAAGGAACGTGTTGTCTTCAAAAACTTCCATAACCTTTAGACGGCAATTAAGAAAAAGAGATTCTTTAGCAAGGAGGAACAAAAAACTCTTTAACAATCGGGTATTATTAACTCTGAAAACTGCTTTCAAGAACGACAAAAAAGTTATTGTTAAGAAGTTTGTCCGGAAAAGTGAAACGGACGGTTAAGGCCATCTGTTTTCAGTAAAAATCTTCAGAAAACTCAAAACAGCAAATTATTCTATTCAAGGTGACACTAGAGGAATTGGGAATGAACCATATTGCACGAACTAACAAATGGATTTAAAGAAAACACCTGTTTAAATAAATATCGCAAAATCCTCTAATACTTGGCGAAACTTATGAAATTTTTTTAAAAAGTCGATAAAAGATAGAATTCGCATGGAATCGGAAGATGCAATGGCAAAAAAGAAAGTGAAAGGCATGAAAGAGGCTGAATGCGAAGGTTATCTTCAAAACTCGTCCTAACTAAGAAACAATTAGATTGAAAAAGCATTGGTATAAAAAGCAAAAGACAATTGTTGAGACAAGATCTTGGCAAGGTTTTCGCTCCCTTTATCTTATTGTTATCATGATCCAACAAACAAAAGGTTGACGTAAACAAAAAACATGACCGTTTGATTAAAACATTATAAATAAGTTCGAGCCTCCGTTCGAAGACCCTACTTTCACGTGTCATTCGTTCTGCATAATATAACAGATAGATTATATAGCCTAGTAGGCATCTGCGATGCGATGCAGTCAGAGGAGCCTGCATGAGGCATCGACATCCGCTAGAACTGGTCACGAAAGACCAGAGCTATTTGCGAGTCTGGTTCATCTCCATCGACTGTCGCAGCGTTCACAAGTCGTGTCTCTACTTCTACAAGAAGTATTTTTGTGAGAAACAGTCTTCAAAAGCCCTGTAATGACTTATTTCTCAGCATCCCGAGTGTGTGTTATAGCATACAACTTTTTGTTATCGATTTATAAACCTCACGCACTCACTTTAACCAGGACGCTGCAAGGGCCGCGTCGCAAATGGAGTTACCAATTTGCCCAGGCCTCGAGCGTATCAATATATGTTATTGGGCATTTTCTTCGCATACGCCTCATCGATTGGTGCGGTGTTTTTGAAAACAAACAGATATTACTTTGCTTTATATAGCGGAATTTTGAAACTCGATTAATAGTTGATCTTTCTATGGTTTTAAAAATAATTGTACCTGGCTCCTATCTCTTTCACCTACTCATTCATTAGCATACATTTGTAAAATGATATATATCTTTATATGTATTCTTCATAGAGTTCAATTCATACTGGATTACGAAAGAGAAACTCCGGAAGAACATATTGCATCTATCGCGGAGCAATTAATCGTTAAAACGTCCTACGATGTAGATGTTCGAATAAATAATAGCGAGTACAGCAAGGATCGACGAGAAAACATTCATAAGGAGTACTTTTGTCCTCTCTGCATTACAGTTAGTTTTTGATTCCACTTTCGGTATAATAGGATGACAGAAAGGAAAGAATAGTAACATCGAAAAATGGCTGCCGGGTTTTAATCGAACTGGTGACTATCAACCGGTGTGGCAGAAGAAAACTTTGAAAATGAAAGTGCACATGAAGGACAATAGAGAAATATTATTCATAGTTTCTGGAACAACAATATCAATTTCGCTTTTCCAGCTTTCCAATGGAAATTCTCAAATACCAAAAGTTCTCGACTGTGGACATATATTCTGCTGGAACTGTATATTTGCTACCTCAATAGGACGAGATCCAACAGTAGTATGTCCAACTTGTAATAAAATTACGAAGAACATCTACAATTGCAATGCCAAATATGATTTATGCGGTATATTCCTTAATTTCTTCTATCATAACTTCCATGTTAAGAAGATATCGATAATTTGGATATCTCTTTGGCAAACTCGAGTACTAGGGAACTCACCGATTTCACAAATATAGCTTGTGTGGATTCTTCAAATTTATATATTCATTCGTTTGGTTTTCAGTAACCGTAGACGGAATTTCGTTCTCGATGCGAGAAGATATTCGCAAACTAGAACATTTGATTTTATCTCAAAATAAAAAAAACCGTCCTGACTATGAGTCCGGCTTAGGTACGACAGTTTTCTCTTGAGTGTGTATGTGCAATAATTTAGCCGAAAAACAGAGACTCATTCTCAAAATACTCAAATCAAAAGCCTATGTTATGAGAATAACTGTGGCGTCTTACTTAATGAATCACAAAATGTCGCGAGCCATGGTGAGCTCTTGGTTCTCTTCTGGAAACAGTTATTTTTAGAATCAAGCATGCACAAAAGGAGATAAGCCTCTGTTTGAAACAAAGAAGGACTTCTTATCGTATGTTTCGTTATATGAATCGTTTAACACAGCATTTTTAGCTTACGACGCTGGGGCATCAAAGAGAACAAGTTCAAATATAGAGGTGGATTTCGAAGTGAGTAATCTATTTCATTATTTATATGAATCTTCTGGCTTAGCAATTCCCATGTACCATATGTGTTCATCTCCATCTCAGTTAGGACACATTCCGAACATTTTGAAACAGTATATGATGTTAGCACGACATCCTTTTTTGATAACATCTCTCGGTTCAGACAGTTGAAAGTACTCCGAGTAAGTTCGAAAGCTGTAACGTTATGTAGTATATGTAATGATACTGTGCATGGAGGAACTCATGGTTTCGTAGAGCATTGTGTTTTACATAAGCATAGAGGAGTCTTAGTACAGTAAGATTAACAATGACCTTCTTTTACTATATAATCTTTTCAGCGTTGTCCGTACTGATGATTGGTGTGAGTTATACCTTTTTTCAAAGCGACAAACTTTCAACGCTCATTCTTTCGTAAGCAGAGTGGAGTTCACGGATGATGAAGTAGTTCCGGATTTTTTGGAAGAATTCAAATCTCAAAATGACTTGAATGAGTCTAAATCCCCAGCTGATTTCTTCTTTCCACGAGGAATTCATTTTCGGGAAGGAGAGGCATTGTTCATACACATTCCTTCTGTCTGTGAAGTTCATCAACCAACACGCGGAAATTTCGCACCAGAGGACATGATTAAACATCCCTGTGATATGGAAGGCGAATTCCGACTAGATGCTCATGAAGAGAGGGTTTTTTTCAAAAAAACTGAGTTGATCAAATGGTTTAACTTATACTCGGAAGAATCAGACAGCATTGCGCAGCTGACAGCTGTTTTAGAGGGGGGTGTGTCATACTCTAAAACCAAGAGAATACTTCTCTGGAAAGAAGTTGCAAACTGCATTAATTCTAGAATTATAAATGAGCAGGTCAACCTTTTTGGAGGCATAGCCAAACAATTCATGTGATTAATAAGTTTCTGTGTACTAATAAATTGAAGAATCAGTTTTATTGTAATATTAACCAGAATAGAACCTATATAAGAATGAATGGCATTCGAATCCGATAAGCACTGACATAAGTTTAAAAAAATAAATAGCTATATAAGGTGAGATTAGTGTCAATAGGCTCCAATATAAAGAAATAATATAAAACAAATTGAGTACATAGACTAGGAAAACAATGTTACGACAATTACAGGAACAAGCGATCACAACAGTGCAGAGAGCAAAACATAACCGTAAAGAACTAGAGAATTGAACGGTTCAATATACCTGAAATTTCAAGGCAAACAGAATAAAACCTATTGGTAGCAGAAGACTATTGCTGGAAAGCACTCTGTTGGGCAGAAAAGACACGTGGCTAATCATTTTATAGAAAATCTATTGTAACTTTGGCTGAGGTGCAACCACAGGCATATTATGAGCGTAGATAGGCTGTGGAACTAAAATTGGTTGGGGATATAGCCCCATATGCTCAGGAATAACAATTGGATGAGGTGCCATATGAGGCGTTCTGAACACTTTGAATTCACCTCGATCCATATCACCCATGTACAGGCGGAACGGTTCTTCAAACACGTTATCAGTTCTTTAGTTCAAGTGATAACCAACCTTTTCCTACAGGGTTGATTTCCATAATGTTCTTCTTATCGCAATGCACAAACGAATGAGGTCCAGCACAATTACTGCAAGTTGGACTTGTCAGCTAAACATGAACAATAAAATTGAGGAAATGAACACCAGGCAAACCACAACCTGCATGATCGATGGTATATTTGCTAATGGTCCATATGATAATGGCATCGTGGTATATGAAAACGTTGGGGCAGTTGTGGCAGGAATTTTATGAGGTATAAGCGAAGGGGACACGGAATTGCGCCTTTCCCCTCTCTCGGAATTCTGAACATATTGTGTAACGTGTTGATGAAATCAAAAACCACGCAAACCTGCAAATCATCAGAACATTGGCGAGATGTATAAAACTCTTCATAAATTATTGAGCTTAACATCATTCTTGCAGGAAGATCGGACAACCCATTGATGTAATCTATAACTACTTGTGAGCTAGCTTCTGGGAAGAAATGGGGTAATATCCGAGAGCTTCCAGTAGCTGGAAATAATTGGTAAGTGGCGTAATAGGAGTATAAAAACCTGTTCCATTAGTAACAGTTCGACTGTATGATTTTGAATCCCGACTTTCTAAGAGTTCAGAAACTTCTCGTCGCTCTTCACCGAAGAGATCGAGTAGACGGTAATGTAAGGCAGCGATTTCATCACGAGTTCTACTAACGTACGTTCGTTCGCCGTCATTCCACACCAACTGAAACATTGGATGAACTCCCGAAAGCGATTTTTAGGTAATATACCTCAATTGTAAAAAGGTCGTTGCTATTCGGAGCTAAGGAGGCATTAAATCTTCTAATGTATAGTAAACCGCCATACGATTGAGAGTCCCTTGGACTCCGAGGTCCTATGAAACAGGAAAATTATATGTAAAACTATGAAACGTACTATTGATATTCATTCTTTCTAATTGACTTCTCAAATCATCTCTAGCATTTATTAATCGAATTCTTTGATCTATCGAAAATGCTGGATGATGAAGAGAGGCAGTTACTGAATAATATTCATGTTGAAGTGTTGTCTTAATAATTTTCAGTACCTAGTTTTCCTAAGGATTGTAAAGTTTTCTTCTGAATATCTTCGGGCAAGTTTGGTATTTGAGAATCACGGTCAGCCATCAATTGATCGATAAGCCGAACAAAAGCATAAGCTCCACTTCTATTCGTAGATTGCAGCAATGAGACCATAGAGAAAGCGCAATCAATAGTATCAGGATATGTCATTCTCAATCTGAGTGATAGAAAATACTACCAAACAAAAATAGAAAAAGACTTACTGCGTAGCTAAACCGGATATGAAAGAAGGACTATTCGCCCTTAGCTCTTGTGGTCTTAAGTTGGTAGCTTGAGGTCGGGCAGCTCCCTGCATATAATCTAATAATTTAAGTGAACGAAGCCGAATTAAACCTCTACACAGGCTCCTAACAATCTAAGCTCATAAATTCCAAGACAAGACACTATTTCGCACATTGTCTCTACTTGATCCCAAGGGGACAACTGAATTGAAAAACATTACGTTTGAAATTGGCATCGGACTCACTTCGAAAAACTGCAAGAGCCCGTCATTTTGGTTAACCATTTCAGTTTGAGACTCAGCAGAACAAGATGGAGTAACAGAAGGAACTTCAACGCCTTCATCAGCATTGAACCTGAACGAAAATTGGATAACGGTGATGAATGTTTTAGACAGTACGGTGAAATTGGATTATCATCTAAATCGTGTAGAGGGGAGTTATTGATATCCTTCTGGAAGGTAGACCCAGTCCTACTCCGTGGGAGAGAACAGACAGATTCCTGATCAGATCCATCATGTATGGAGCTATTCATCTTCAAAAAGTAATAAGGATAAATCAAGTAAACAAAGACTTTTGTAAGCATAATATCGACTGCATATTCTAATAAATTAATTATCCATCTCACAGAAAATTCATTAAACATGACCCAAGCCAATAATCAATCAGTTAGACGAGTTAACAAAGCCAAGCCAATTCTCACGTATTACCTTAGCATGCTTTCCTATGGTACTAGTTTGGGTTATCCCGCTATGCCTGACGCCGTTCTGAATGAAACTTCCTTTCTTCTTCCGACCGTTCCCCATCTGAAAAAGGATGGAAGTGCTTGCTGGAACAATAACTAAGAATAAGATACGGATGTGGATGAAACCAATATCACAACAGTTTAACAATAAATAGGAATAGTTTATTTTAAGTGAGTGATATTCTCTCTCAACACACTCGATTATATACATGGAAGGCATAAGAAATACCATTCTCCTCTAAACCTTCTAACTTTTTAGATGCATCTTCCACAAAATCTTCCAGATTCAAATCGAGGATGATATCAGCATCGAACCTACAGATCAATAAATCAGAACATATAAGATACTCACAAACATACCTTCCTTGAACTTTCGTAAGATATATGCTATCCACCAAGTTTTTCTGAAGAGCCAGGAGGTAAATATCACGACCACCTATATTCCAAACATTTTCGATATTCTCAGACATTGGTGGAGAGCACAACTCTTCAAACATCTTGTCGAAATCATTCCTAATCACAGAAAAAAAATGTAAAAATGTGAATTTAAAAGTACTTACGTTATAATGAGATTGTCGCTTCTGCAGGGTTCTAAGGTACGACTGATCACGATGTTCAAACGGTTCTTCAACGGCTTGAACTTATCTGGTATACTTTCCCAACATTTTCGCCCCATGATAACTGCATTTCGCTTCAATGTGAGGAAAAATAAGGTCAAAAACTAACTGAAAGTACCTTTTTCGAGTCCTCCACATGACAAGTAGACTTCATAAAGTATGTCATATCCTTCCTTAGAGTCCAAGGAATAGAATTATTTTTGCCAATACCTCCATCAAGATCACATGCTACTATAAGCTTCATGTTTCTTGGAATAATTCCTTTCATTACTAAAAGTTAGCATAATAAAATATCAGCGATAAGCGGCAGCAGCAAATTTTACAGCGCTACGCAAAATAAACGATGTCTCGAATTTTATACAACATTACGCTTATAAAAACAGTACGCATAGCGATCGCTCTCATGTCCTTGTTGTACTTTGTAGTTTTTTATTCCCCTTTAAAATAAAGTAATGCGTTTTATTCGAGAATACAAGAAGAATGAATCGATATATAGAGTTTATAGTGGTAATAAGACGTCATTGGAACATTCTCAAAACGATATGCTTTCTGCGCTATCGCTGAAATCTGCCGACATGTCATCAAAGTTCAGCTCTTCTAATTCACCGGCTGAATTCAAAATATATGTTAAGTACAATAATAGTCTTTCTTACATATCTCTTCTACTTCTTGTCTATTAGCCTCAGTCAGGGTTGAATCAACTTGCTTTTCTGTGATACTGCGTTTTTTTCTATCAGACTTCGGTTCTGAATCAGTACTGGTTGGGGATTCTTCTTCTGTAATTGACTTGACTAAAATTGATAGTAAAGACTTCTAGTTTACTCGACGTCAAAGTATCAGCTAATGGCCTGATAATAGGAGGCAACCGTTGAAGTGATAGAGCAGGAAAAGTAGGTAATGTTCTGAAGAAAAGGTCGGTTGGAGACAACTGCTTGCAATTCTCATACTCTTTAGACGACTTGTTTTCATTTATTTTGTTAGCTTTTGATTGGGATGACATCAACGTTTTGGTCCATTCAGGATTAACTCTTCAATGAAGCTGTTATTCAATTTATAAAATATGCCATACTCTTCTTCTGATGAGCTCGGTGATGTAATCGTATCATCTGAAACTTTAGAACGAACGTCTGAGTTCCCATCAGAACCGTTGTTTTCTTCTTCGCCTGTTGACTCTTTGTCATCATTCGTATGCTCCTGAATGCAATATAGTGTATTGTTGAGTCAGAGACAATTTCTACAAAACATTACATCATCCTCTTCGTCATCATCGATATCTTCGTCCTCTTCCTCGTCCTCATCGTCTTCTCTGAATGGTTTTCTCGAATGGATTAACTTTCTTGATTCCACCATTTCTTCATTCGTTTTTTCTCGGAATATACGAAGATCTTTTAGTGTGCTCACTGGCACCATAGGCTTCTTCTCCTAAATTCGAAAAAAAATTCGTGGACGGGAACGAATTATATTAACAATTAATGACTTCGAAGATGTTTCGGGCAGTTTCTGTCCGTTTTTCACTTCGTGAACTGACGATAACGGTTGTTTATTGGAATAGTTAATCACAATCTCCTTCAAAACTTCTTCTGTGTATAAATTCTGAATGAGAATGATGTTGTAAAATGAACAACATTAATAGACTACTTGTGGTGTTTCGCATTCCAGTACTGAGGCCGTATTGATCAAGTTCAATTGAAACAGTCGTTGAAATATAAGACTGATTTCAAATAATTCTGGTATAGAATAAAAGACGATTTAAAGATTTAATAAGCTCACCTTCATTTGAAAAAACCCTGGGTTTCCTTTTCGTTTGCCGATGATGTTCGTTAAAAACGTTTTTCACAATAGCCTGAACGCGGAACTCCATCTTGTTGGTTACTTTATCAAAACAAACCTTAATCATTAAATGCTCAGAGCCATTTCTGACGCGTTCTAACAAGTTCGTTTGTACCTCAGCCATACCAAGGACAGAAGATAGCCGAACCGAGAAGTATTGCCTGACCGGGGTAAGAGGGTTGTCATGACAACTATGCGCTAAGCTTCATTGGTATAGAATGGTTTGCATAACTGGAAAATGCAGATTAATGTATTCGGATAAATCAATCAATGTTTCATTCACGCCAGGAAGGGGCAAGAAAGCGGTTGTTTTTCTTCACAACAATATGACTCTCGACAAGGCGTTGACGGAAATCGTACAAAATGTGGATGATATGATGGAAGAATTGAATAAGTTTGGACGAAAAGTATGTGTATTCTGAAAATATTAGAAAAAACTGAATTCTTGAAGATTCAACGTCAATTAAGTGACGCAATCCTCCAGTGCCGCATAGAGAAGCTTCGCAACGATGAACATGTAGTAACCAATACACCTATTGCGCTTGTGATAGTAATATTCTTATTATACAGGAAAAAATCGTAAAGTTATCGTCTTCTGAAAAGAATGCCAATGAGACTAAAGTAGTTGTTTAACATAATTGAGATGAAGCTGAACTTATAGATGAACACTTCAAAGGATATTGATCAACAGATCGGAGCCTTATACGGGTGTATTGAGTTGCGAGACGCTATAAAAGAAGTTTTAATAATATTACATATGTTGTAATCTCTGAATTTAAGGCGAAACTGCTAATGGATACGTTTGAAGGCGTTCTGAAACGCATCGGCAAGTATGTTCGCAATACTTTCGTTCACTCCCAAATAGAAAACTTATTCCAAAGCCTACGCTCCTTTCATATACTCTTCAATCGTATGGTTAGTATGGTATTTTATTGTCTTTTCTTATTTCTATCCAGCTTTGAAAAACATGTGAGTTCTTGAAATTCAGATTGATAAGATGGAAACGATGGAATGCGAGACGTTTTTTGAAGAGTTATCTGATATTAGGCCATCAAAATAATAATATATTGATAACTATACTATACTATATGCTAATTTCATTTTACTATTAATACAGTCTCATTTCAATTCAGAAATTCATCTTTTTTCCTATAATTTATGCTGTATATGCCCCTCCCGTGTAGTTCATATCTACTATCTATACCATACAGTCAGTTTATAATGTTATTCATTCGTTACGAGATGTATGTTCCATTCCGAATCTTATAGGTTCAAACGATACACAGCAAAGTAATGAAAAAAAAGAAAATAGAATCATGTCTTTTTTGGTTTATCTATTTGTTTCATCGCAATTCATAAATGAATTTTTCTTTTTCCTTCTGTAGTCTCCTGAACTCTCTTAATTCGAAATGATGTTTTAGCTGAGTTTTTGCCACATAAATGGGTCTTTTGACACCAATATCTGCCTGTTCCTCTCTTTTTATCTTTTCTTCTCATTTCTCTATGCCTGATCCGGTGTTTCTCTCTCTCACTCTTAGTGACAGCTCCTTATTGCTTTTACAGAATTCTCTGTGAAGAAAACAACAAACGGCTCAAGACCCAGTTTTGTAAAATATTTCATAAAAATGCTTGTTTAAGTCGTTGTTCTCTTCTCGTTTTCATCTTCTCCGACGATAGACAGACGAAAGAGGATGTCGTCATTTCTTCTGATGTCCGTCTGATGTAGTTTGGCTACAAAACAGAATCTGATAGTCATCTGTCTTTTGTAATTTTATTTTTTCAATTAAAAAATATTATACTATACTATATATGTGCTGTCCTATAGATGCTCTTTTCCTTTCATTGTACTATCAATAACCATTATTTTCAACTTTTAACCTTAACTATACAAGTATAGTATTCACAGTAAAAATGGGTTATTGTCTGTCAATGACGAGTTTCTAGCCCCCATATAATTAAAATTTTATTCAAATTCGCTCTCTTCCAACTGACTTTATGACTTTCACAGATACTTCCCGAAGAATCATTCCAACTTGTGCTTGATCATTCAGATCTGAATGAAGTTCTTCAAATAGCTTGAAAACATACCCATGAACAACCGTTCACTACATTTTTTTCGATATGAATGAACCTTCGGGTTATGTTCTGAATTTTCACGTCGAATGAGCTTCTTTGAAAAGAGAACATCTAGTTCACTTTTTTGTTAAAGAACGTTCTGTTTGTTTTATTCATTTATTTCTTAGAATGTCCTACTGGGTTCAAAGCTAATTTTGTCATTTAGAGGTTTCGGAGTTCATAAGCCGGCTTTGACCGTCTGTCAGCTCGTCTAATCTGTCAATCCGGTTATTCCGGAAGAAGCAAAGAGTTTCGCAATGCGTTCACTCAAATAATTTGCCTATGTGAACGAGCTACAGATTATAATATTAAGCTGTAAAAGCTAAGCATTTCAAGTACATATTCATCTCTGGATATGTTTTGAGTGAAAAATGCAGATTACCTGTTTGTCGCAAAATTTTAATCGCTTCCAAACACGTTTCAAGCTTTTATATGTCAATGTGTACAGTTTTGGGAAAACAGAAAAAAAGATTCGCAATAGAGGGCTTCTCTTACCAATTATTTAAATTTCAAAACAATTTCTGGCACACAACTAACTTTAATTTTTTTTCCTTTTTTTGCAAATGAGAAAGATGTCCTTGGACTTGCCTTTACATGTCATAGTAAATGATTTGAATTAAAAATGAAACAAACTTTTCTGTCAAAAGTAGATGAACGACTTTCGAAGAAGAAAAAAAACCATTTTCTCTCTTTTATTACTTTCCTTTCTTCCTTTAACTGTTAAACGCTTGTTTCCCTCAGGGGGTTTTCGGACTTTCAAACGAAAAGCTCATTGGGAATAGCCGATCCAGTTTGTTTTGTTTGGCTTCGTTGAAAGGTGAAGGTTGACATAACTTTCCAGAGAAAGACAGAGAGACAGAGCGAAACGGAGAGAGAGATTGATGAAGAGAGAAAGGAAATCGAAATTTTAACTTTCCTTTTGCAATTCTCACCGTCCACCTCATCCATAATGATTTTGCTTGTGAAACTTTCATGGAAAGTAAGAGTAATAGCGATGAAAGGTAGTTTGTGGAAAAGGAAAATGACTGGCTTCATCACTTTCTGACAGTTTCATCTAATTTGTCGTCAATGCCATTAACTATACGTATAGTTATTTTTAAAAAAGAAGACGAAATCAATAGTATTTCAAGGATTCCCCTAATGGATACTATTTGATTGTTTAATATTTCGAAAACAATTATCGTATTGGGATCTCTTTTTTAGTGAGTTTCAATAGAAAAACCAGACAATAGGAATTACATGGAAAATTCCATTTCAGCTTGTTCTTCAATTAGGCTTTTCCTACCTGTTACAACTTGAAAAGCGATATGCTTGGCTGGGCTGAATAAGCGTTTTTTCGTTCTCTTTTACATGTTCCTAACTGTCTGTATCCATCTTAACTATACGAATAATTCTAATTTTTTAATCATCTGTTTACATAAGAATTCAACAACCACCCATGTAACATCACTTCATCATCTTCACAAGCATTCACCGACCACCCCGCATTACCTTCTTCACAGATTTTCCATTCTCTGAAACATTATAAATTTCAATCTCATAAAATCATCTTTTTTTTTGTTGTTCTCGTTCCTTCTCTTTGTTTTGTTGGTTTTAGTACATGTCTTATCATTGGATGTGAAAGATTTTTGTCAGCTTTGTCGTTCCTCGTCCGCCGCCCTTCGGCTTTTCCAACCGGCTTGTGCAGAAGTAGAAGCTTATGCAGAAGACGTATTTTAGCTTCATTCAGCTATTTTTTCTTATTCTCTATGAATGAACAAAACATTTTTTCATCTTAATTTTGATTGTTGTTTTTCATTTTTATTTCCATTTTAATCGTCTTCATGAAAAAAGTGCGCAAAATTGAAGTTTTGTCCAGTTGAAAGAAAAGATTTTTATCTTTGAGATTAGAGACAAGAATTTACCGCCTTTCATTCCTTTTAACTTTAGGTTAAATAAGGAACAATTTCGTGAGAGATTATATAGATAGAGGAGAATCATAGAAAAATACAAAAGTCTAAAAGACGTACTGGTTGTCATTTGGCCTCAGATGGTCTTTGACAGTCACGATGAACAGTTGGATAGGTTCCTGTAGGTTTAAGGTCGGAGATTCTCTTCATTATTTAACTCTTTTTCCTCTTTTGCTCCTATCTCTCTTTCTCTTTGTGTTGCAATCTCTTCTCTCTCTCTGTCCCTCCTTATATTCTCTTCCAACTAGCATTGAATCATCGAACATTATCTTAAGATGATCAGACTTCCATTTTGTCGTCGAATCAAAGCCAATTTCGTCTCATTTTTTCCGTTTATGAGATATTTCACACCTTAACTCCAGAAAACAACACTTTTTCATTTCTTTTTCAATCTTCAAAACACCAGAATATATTCCGAAATTGTTTTTTTTCAAATATGTTAATTATATGATATAACTAGCCATTATACGCATAATTAACTGACTTTAAGCGAAATTTGAACGAAACATCTGAAAACAAAGATTTTCTAGTGAATAAAAAATATTTTTCGTACAATACTGATGATTGTTGAGAATCCATTTAATGCCGTTTTGAAGAATTTTTTTATTGAACTTTATTATCAAACGATGTTATACTAAACCCTCTTAATGATCATTGCAGAGAAAGGAGTGTGAGAGAGAGAGATAGAGAGAAAGGTGAAGGACAGCTTAAGCATGACCATATTTGACCACAAAATACTTAAGGATGCTTCTTTAATAATAAATGTAAATGACATAGAGTGTGTCCAAACTTCCATAAGGAAGTAGCCAATCAAATGGTTTTTGCCTTAAAAGGTTATCGTTTCTGTTTCTTTTCTGTTGGGGAAATAATAAAAAAAACTTTTTTCATATGTTTTCTGATCGTTTACAAAAGGAAAATGTTATATATTACTATTGTTCTCCTTATATTACACCTTATATCTTGATACTCACGTGCATACTCACGTGAAGTCGTCAAAATAAAAATACGTACGTAAAAGTAATTATGATTTAATAAATCGCCTTCAAGAGACTCTTGTCAATCTTAATTACTTATCTCTCTCTCTCTCTCTCTCTCTCTCTCTCTCCCTCTCTCTTTATCTCTCTTCTTCTGCTTAATCCATTATGAAGTGTTTTTGAGTATTGTTTATTATTTTTATTAAAAGTTAACTATACGTATATTCATATCAAGAACGTTTGCTTTGTTTAGAACGTTGTCTCCACGACATCTCGAACATCATCCGATTATGAACATTTGAATATTTACTTTGACCTTAGCTTTGCTTCACACCCATCCTATTCCCTTTTTGTTTTATATTAACTATATGTGTATAGTATAAAACTAAAACTTCTAATTTTACTTCAGTGTTTCCGAGTGTTTATTGTTGTGGCTTCCAGACAACTTCCTTATTCGGTCATTTCGGCTGTCTTCCCCTTTCCTCTTCATCATCATCATCATCATCTTAACCGTTCCACCATCTCCTCCTTCACCCCTTCCCACCCATTTCATTCTCTCTACAATCTCTCTTTCTCTATCTATCTTTTCATTTTTTTTCATCGAAAAAAATGAAAAAAATTTGAAATTTTGCGAGGCCTCCTGACATCTTGAATGTAATTCCCATTATCATTCCAGGGCAATTAAGTTCGTAAAGTTCATCTGAATGAACGAGAACTTTTGAAGCAGTTGTGATTTTTCTATGCAAGTCCCTAACTATATGTATAAATTAAGAAGAAAAAAACGTTTAAAAGACTGTATTATGGGAATGACTGATTGAATGCATAATCAGCATTAGTCACACTATGCTAGCTGCTTTTCTTTTTTTTTCGATGATGTTAGCCAAGTATTTTTCTCTCTTTTAACGGACACAATCGCCATTAACTTCATCAATGGCTTTATCTTTCTTTGGCTTCTTCTTTCCATTTTCGATTATTTCAGTTCTTTTTTTTTTCAGCTGAAGATGCGTTTCATTTCAACTTTGTCAATTTGCCTTTTAATATTCACAGGTAGTTTGTTTCTTCTTTTCTGCCCTATACTCACTTATGTAGGAGTTGCATCACAAAGTGAAACCGATCCGGATATTTTTGATTTTGAATCGACTGTCACAACTCGTGCTCCCGAACCAGAGTTTTCATTTGACTCAGAAGTTAATGAAGGGTCAGATGTATTCGAAGTGAGCACCGCCGTCGTCGGATTATTCTCTGAACCGATGGAAATTGATAGTCCTTCTAAAGCTTTGGCTGCTGCAGCTGCAGGTAGATTTGGTCGAAAATATTTTAATACATATCGTAACTTAAGCTGCTAATGACCAAAAATCGACTGAATCAATTGTATCAGAGAATGATGGAGAGAATGAAGAAGTTTTAATCATTTTTTATGAGATCATTTATTCTTTTTTTCAACAGAACATTCCGGATCCATTCGGAAACTATGATTTGACAACCGAAGATGATTCGAAAACGTCTTCAGCTTCAACTTCTCCCACAACATCAATAACCTCCGAGGCCTTCACACCTGAAGCTACGACAATCTCTGAGGTAGATTTGTTTGTTTTCCTGTTATTTTTCTGTTTTTATCCAAAAATTTTCCTGAAACACAAAAGAAAACTTTGTGAAGAGAGAAAAACTTTTTTTCATTGATCAAGGTCGTTTTCAGGTTCATGATGCTACATCTACAACTTCTTTACCAACAACGGAAGAAACTGTTGTTTCCGTTACTGATCAAGTTTTAGAAACTCGTGTTCTTAAGGAAAAGGAAGAAGCTGTAACTTCATCCTTCAAACCTTCCACAGAAACAACCGAGAATGACGTCACCACTGTTCTTCCACAAACATCTTCGGAATCTATAGTTGAAGTTGCTGAAGTTACAGAACCTGAAATTTCTTCTTCTTCCACGCAGATCTGTTGGACCATTTCATTTTCAGACTTTTAGTCTTAATTTTTCAGCCGAAGAACCAGTCACGAGCTCATTGACTCCATCAACATCAACAGAAGATTCTGAATCTGAAGGTGACAAATTGATCTTTTTGATTTTATTCTGGCGCTCTTGTCCTTTTACTCTTGTTCACTCAAAGATTTCAGGAGAGCCATTTGATTCCGAGGGACTCAGTGGCCTTTTCGAGCCAGATGGGTCACCAACGCAGGTACAATTTTCATTCAATTTGGATAATTAATCGAAGATATTGAAGATTACCAGGGAAGAGACACCAGCATTCCCCATTGTTCAGTTACCAGAAGAAAATGACAAGATTCTCGAAAACGTATGTTAAAAAAGAGTTTTCTTTTCGAGAATAATTATTTTTCAGAAACCAATTTCAATTTCTCCTTCTTCTTTCTCACCAACAGCTTCCACGGAAACTCTTGAAATAACAACATCTGATTCAAGTGAAAATGATTTTTCGACTACTCCAATTGTAATTGCGGAAGAGAGAACGACATCTGAAGATGTTATATCCAGTTCGACGATTATGCCAATAGAAATGGAAACCGTTGCCACAGCAGATGAATCATCTATTGAAGAATTAACTGATGCTTCTACCATCCCAACATCTACAGAACAACCAATCATCATCTCATCTGAATCATCATCCGTCGATGTTACAACAGAATCTACCACAGAGAGTGTTGTTTCATCAACTACTGAGAAAACTGAAACGACAAATGAACTTACATCAACAACAACAACAACAACAACTTCTGAAAGCACAACTTCAACACCTCTAACTTCGGAGGCTACAAGTCAAATTAATACATCAGCTGTCGCCAGTTTAGCAAACCGCCCAGCGATTCCTGCTTCTTACAAAGCAGATTTAGTGCTTCGCTTAACAGATCTCGATTATGTCCTTGAATTTGGTGACGAAAAGAGTGGAAAATTCAATAAGTTAAGAGAACAAGTAACACCTCAGGTAATCTATTCATACTTGGCATGACTTACTTCTTGTTTTTGAGGTGACAGAGATACTCAAAGAAATCATTGGACATAATTTTGTGTCCTATGAAATTCAATCCTTCAAAAAAGGCTCTGTTATAGTTAACGGAGACATCATCACTCGCAATGAAATTGCTAACGTAGAGGAAGTCGCATCCAAGTATGAGACTGTAATATAAAAGTTTATTTTCATTTTCCCTCTTCCAGAATTGAGTCTCATATTTCCCATAACTCTCAAAAACTTGGGCAACACACAGTTGATCCCAGAAGTATTACCGTAAACGGTGATTACTATTCACAGAACGAGAACATATGTTGACCATATTTTCAGGAATCGCTTCTAGAAACTTCATTGAACACATCCAGGCATCATATGAGACATCAGCTCCATCAGTGTTCCTTATTGGCTCTGTCATAACAATAGCTGTTATCGTTGTTCTTGTTGTAGCTATCCTCGTTATTTTCGTAAGGCTACATTTGATCAAGAAGTTGTTTAACCAATCGATTAAGCTATACAATAGAAGGTCGAATGGTGGCATGAAGTTAAAGGAAGATGAGCTTTCTAGAACTGAGAAAGGATCTACTGCTACCTATGATAATCCAACAACACCTGTCAACTTGTGAGATATTCATTTTTCTATTTAATAGTGTTGTGATTTTCCAGGAAGTCATACAACAACCCGGACCATAAACCAACAACTCCGTCAATGGTATCCGATTCTTCAGATCATACTGTCCCTATTCACTTTTAAATTTTTGACCTAGAATACAACAAGGTAAAGGAAAGAACATCTGTAAGCCAATTAACTATATGTTCGCTACAAGCTAACAACCTATGCTCTCGAGTCACTGATGGTGTCCGGCTTCTTATTATTTCAGTTTTAAGCTTTTAATTTCATGCTTTAATTAAGATTTTGAGTTCGAGCTTCCTTTGATTAATTCAGATTTCGGAATGGCTTTGATTTTCTTTCCTTTCCGTTTCATGTCTAATCAACATAATTCAACGAAAATACTTCTATAATTTTTTTTTCAGATGACGACCCTCACCATCAATAGTGATGAGAGAGAAATCTTTTAAACCAAATAAGGAATATGGTTCTTCTCATTCCTTCATTTGTTACCTCAGATTTTATTTTTGAAAAGCAGAACATTTCTTTTCTTAAACTAATATTGGATTTTTTCTCACGTGCCAAATTTCTTCACGTAAAGTATTAAAATCTATTTATGGAGCTTCCAAGGCTTTCAATGAGATTTCAATTCTTAAATTTTTCTCATTTTCTTCTCTTCTTCTTTAGCATCAATTTATAATTTGATTGTCTCATACTTCTATCGTTTTTTTTACTTTCCTCGCTCTGTCCTCTCAAATCATATCTTTACCAACGGCTTCTGGCTGACTTCCAAATGTTATTGCCCGTTTTGCCATGATATCTTAATTCTCGCTCAACCAAGCTCATATGTTCATATTATAAAAAACTTAAAAAATAAATATTAATAAAATTATTTAGAGCATCCGGGGATCTTGAGGTTGAACGAGTACTTGTAATCCATTCTTAGAATGTTGGAAAACTTCTGTAGAGGAATAGTTTGTAAACTTGAAAAATGAAACCACTCCGATGAACGACCGCTCACGCATGCTTACGCACGGAATGAAAAAAAGTGTGAAACCAACCGCTACACTCAGGTGCATATAGAAAATGAAATCACCATGCACAGCCGCTTCAGTGTGGGTACGCTTGGAATGAAACAGTATCTTGAGCTCACCGCTATTCAAAGAAGATGTAATCCTCTCCGATGATTCTATGAGCTCTTCGAGGTTGTCGAATTGAAGTAGAAAAGCTAGACAGAGTTATATCATGAAATGCAAGCTCATTTCTGAACAAAAACGGATGTTATCCTTTGTATTTTCCAAACTGAACAAGCGTGAAGGAATGTATTGTTCTCATTAAATATTATGTTATTATACTTCCGAGGTCAACGTCTAAGGAAAACGTTGAGGATTATACTTCAAAGAAATATTTCGATATGATATTCATATTGTTTCTTTCCCGAACCAATCAATTGTTTGCAAACTATTATTAGAGATTATCAATGTCTTCTTTGAGGGACGTTTCAAGAGAAGGTAACAAAAAAAGTTAATTTCAGTTTAAGAAACAGAGGTCAAGCTGAGCTAAAATTGGGACAAATGCATGTTTGTCCTTGGCTGAAAGGACAGTTGATCTCATAATGGCAGGACTAACAATGTTCAAAAGAAAAGTGTAATTGATGCACCTGTATGCCATCCATTCAATCAGAAAAAAGTCTTTGATAAATAGAGTTGAGAATTTTCAGGTTAAACTATTTTTATGAATTCGAAAAACATACTTCTCTTAAAATATTGAGAAAGACCAGACCGTGCAAAGAAGTTCCTATTTATTTAATTAAACATGGTTGATCACGTAACGGAACAGGAAAGTGTTTGGAAACATTAGAATAATTTATTTATTTTTCGAAAATGAGGACATAAATTTGTTCAAAATGAGGTTGAATACACAAAAATATTGAAATGAAAACACATATTCACTTACTATTATTTTGAGATGAATATTAACAGCCGTTTAAATAAAAATTGTTGTTCAAGCTTTCAACGTGTTCCATATATCTCATATATCTCCGAACTTTCATTACATTTGTAAATATTAATAAAGTTTTTCTATAGTCATATATAGTTGTTCTCATCTTTGCTTTTTTCTATTTTCAAAATAAGTTGTAATAGAGATGAGTTGATCTGCTCTTGAACATAGGAGTTTCTCAAGACTTTTTTTTTCGAGATATTCATGTTGATGATGTAATTTAATAGGCAAAGGTCAATCTTACTTTACATTTCTTTTCTTTTGTTCAATTAGAAATTCTTTTTCTATGCAGATGCTGGCGGAGGACGGTACGCTCTTGACCCCGCCCCTTCTACTCCGCCCATTTAATGGTTTTGTTGAACTCACGCTGACCTGATCATCTTCACCTTCGTGAAAGCTTTCCTAGAGGCTAGTGGTCAGTTTGTCTTTCTCCCGATTCATATTCGTTGGACACAATTCAACATTAACAACTGTTTAAAATGAATAATCTGCTAGTAATGTGGAGCCATCTAATCATTTTAAGCTGTTTCATTCTTATTTCTCATGCCGCTAGCAACTACTTGGAAAATAGCATAGTTGGTACGTTTGTTTTAAACTTTTCATGGTATAAGAAAACTTCTTTCAAAAAAGTATTTTAATAGTCAGATGGCATTTTTAAGAATACAAATAATCTTGACAGTTCAATGTCAATGTGGTTGTCAATTTTAGTGAGTCAAAGTCATCTCAGGCACATCATTATCCTTTCTATGCCAACTTATTTTGGTTTTCAAGGAATAAGAAAAGAAACTACGCTGTCTATTTGTCATTCAATGACATGCCTTTTCAACAATCACATTTTATTTGATCCTTAAGGAACAAGCAACAAAAAAAAAGATATAAAAATTGAGAATTCAATTTGTCGGAAATCTCGTCAGTTCAACTGACCTTGCCTTTCGACAGTTTTATCCGTCAATGGAACGTTTTCAAAGAGCTCCATTGTTTCTTAGAGAATTTAGAAAAATAAATGTTAAGAACGCTCAACTCATTTTCGCCATTTTCAGGAACTCCCAAAGTAATATGTGAGGAGAATGATCTGGCTTTGGACATCGTAACAGCAAAACCTTTTCAAGGAAACATATTTGTGAAGGTAGTGAATCTCATCCATATGTTAAGAAGTGTTTTTCATTTGAAGGGGCGAGCCAAAGATAAATCTTGTCGTCAATCGTATGCCAACAATGGAACTAATTCATATTCTTTGCCACTTGGAAAATGTGGAATGCAACGCTTACGCTCGGTACTTTCCTCATTTCGTGACAACTCAATTAGATTGTTTTCTCAGGCTAATCCACGAGGAATCAATTTTATGGTTACCGTCATTGTTTCTTTTCACCCTGCTGGTTTCATAACCAAGAATGATAGGGCTTTCCATGTGAAATGCTTTTACATGGAGCCAGATGAGATTGTGACTCAGGGTATTGAAGTCAGGTATCTTTAAACTATCCTGTGTTCTTTTCACATTCTCTTGAATTTTCAGTAATATCCCAACAACGGAGCTCTCAGATTCCATGTCAATGCCAAAATGTGAATATTCTGTTCGGCGTGACTCTCCCAACGGACCGACACTTACATTTGCTAATGTTGGAGAAACCGTAAGTATTCTGTTTATCTTCAGTGAGTCATAACATTTCAATTTAGGTTTTCCATGTGTGGGAATGTAGTCCAGCAGATATGGGAATGCTTGTCAAAAAATGTTTCGTTACTGATGGAGATGGGGAAGATCACGCTGTTGTAGACTTTGATGGGTGAGCTTCTAATCCTTCTTCTCGTTTCAAGGTAGAAAGTTCTTGCATTAGACGAAAGACTTTCTTTTTGAATGCCGAGTGGCTTGATCACTTCAAAACGTTAAAATGACCGAAAAAGTAGATTGTTTATTGAAATATTCGAGAAACCTTTATGTTTATTAGTAAATAGAAAAAGATGAATGACGATAAGGCCAGGCAAAAAAGTAATTTCTCGGGTTAATCGGACAGGGAACATTTGAGAATCCTCCTGTGAACTTATAGAATTATGTTCGTTTTTATATTTTCTTTTGTTACAGTGGGCAAATGAAACCTAATCCACGAAATAATTTTCTTTTTATAAGTTTAAAAGGTAAAGAGAGAAAGAGGGAAAGATGAGGGTAATGAGATATGGAACAATAGATTGACCAAGTTAGCGCGAAAATGATCTGTTTTTGACCTTGTAGGTAGTAAGCCATGTACTTGCTTTTCTCCTCTCAGTCTCTCTTTCTATCTCATTCTCTATAACTCCTTTTAAGACAATTTTCATCAAAATAATATTCATAAAGTGAAATAGGGCAAAATTCGGACAAGAGTCGGGTACATTTCAATAGAACATTACCCATGCCGAGAATTTAATTTTCGCTATTGTTAGCACAGTTCTCGAGACAGTTTCTGGGTTAGAGAATTATTTTCTATTCAAGAATCTGTATTTGAATTAAATGAAGTATGAACTGTTTGCGTAATTATACAATTTCAGATGCTCCACCGATTCTTTCCTTCTAAGTGAGTTGCAATATGATCAAAACTTAATGAGGGCCCATGCTACTAGTCAAGTATAAGACAAATCTGTTTAATTTCATAACCAACCTCTTAAGGTTTTCAAATATGCCGACTCTAATCAGTTGTACTTTACTTGTCAAGTTCGTCTTTGTCAGAAACAGATGGGAATGTGTCAGGATGTTACTGTAAGAATATTTTGAAATTTATGTATATAGGAACTTACTTGTAGCCACCTAAATGTGGAGCCGATCGAGAAGACCTTATTAATGAAGTGAATCGTACTCGTAGATCTGTTGATACTCATTCTGATCTTGAAATCGATGTTGCGACACGAGAGCTATTAGTATTAGATACAGAAGAACGGAAGCAACTGAACAGTGGATCCCTTTGCATACCCAAAATGGTTAGGATTTGAATTAACATTTTCATCATCATAACACTTTCTTTTAGGTTGCACCTTTGCTGCCGTTGATTGTTATAACAATCATTTCTGTTTCTGTCTCAGCGACACTTCTTATCTCACGCGTTAGACAAGAGAAAAAACTTTATTTGCCTTAAGTTCTCAAGTTTTAATCTCAACATGTACAGCTTTCTTCACATTCATCATTTCAAATACGAGTCATCATTGTGAAATCCTTTAAGGAGGTGACAATTCGCTTCGAAAACATTCCAACTTTTTTATTCAAAGAATAAATAAACACTAACTATTCATTCAAAACTTCGGATTATATAAATTGTTTTTATAACGGTAAAGGTTCAAGTATCCTTTTCAATTCTTGTCTTCAGCTTTAGTCTCATGAAAGTTGTGTATTCTAATGGCATTCAGAATCTCTACATCCATTTTCCACTCACTGCTGCTTATTGATGTTGTTCATTAGTGAACATAGATGTTCTTTGCATTTTCAAGATGAGACGAAGTGAAGTACGAAGACTGGTGAATAACAGACTATCATACATAGTACGGTTAGTTAAATCTAGCCAAGTTCTCATTGTTTAACTGCTCTGAGTGCTACAAAAGGTGCCAAAGCGTTCCACAATCATGCCAGTTTTGACGACGTTATAACTTTTGTATTTGTGCCGGCCAGGCGATATTCTACTGTTCTATGTTGTACCAGGATGGTTGGAAAGTATAAGAAGGTTTTTTTGCCCCTGAAAGTTTCTGTGACTTGAAGTGACTCATATGGTGTACGGATAATAAAATCTTCCTCACCATATGGTATTTTTCGATTAAACTTACTTGGCTGTGAGATTGCTGTGATCATGAAGACGGTGTCTCTATGGAGAGGCCTGATCATTGCACTTGTTGATTGGGCTGACCCGTAAGGCAACCTCGAGTTGAGGTTCGCCTACAGTTAAATTTTTGCGTGGGGGGACGCGTTCGCGCGGCCCTGATGTGTAATAGGCTGGTACGGATTTATAACTAATAAGTCGACATGTAGCTTCACTTCTGTGTTTCATACATGATCGAAATTTGAATAGGATTAGATAATATTCCAAACCTTACGAAAAGCCGATAAGTTCACATTTTTCTCAGTGTTTTCATACTCATTAATATTTAAATTTTAACTGTTCGTTTAAAGCCTTAACAAAACTATTGCGAAACTATAACTATTCTGATTTTCCCTCTCAAACTCCTTGTGAGTTTCTGTTTTTATCTGTTTAAAATAGAAATTGAACGATCTTTAACTTTCTGGGTAATGTTCTAGAAAGGCAAGCCGTACAATGTACGGCGCGGAAGTCTATATGTACGTGAGGTTTCACGTGCTCATTAGGCCCGACGGGTCGCTTCCCAGGC
>CALQYR020007409.1:346306-423526 GCA_943334845.2 Auanema sp. JU1783 | reverse complement strand
GGTTAGGTGGAAAAAGATAAAAAGTTGACGAAAGCTATGAGGAAGTGATCACAACCGTCTGTTGTAGTCAGTAGATCACGCGCGCGCGCGAGAAGATTTTTTCAGAACCTTCGAGATAAACAAAAACAAACTATAAATATACCCAACAAACTATAAATAATAAAAAAAAAACGAACCCTACTCAACAACCAACTGAGTTCAAACTATGGACAAGGAGAACGCCATATTCATATTTTGATTGTTTCTACTCTAGGAAACGATTGGATGGTGGATGAATCTCTTGTTCCAAATAAGAACTGAGGAGATTGTATATCGACAAGAACATTTCTCAAATCTCATGTTCGGATGTGAAATAGAAGTGTTCACAACGTCCGAGGATCCAGTTTAGAAGTAAAGGTGACAACTCAAATGAATTAGAGGAGCTTGAGAAAAACACGGAAACATCTGATGAACCAGGAAGGGTTTGCGAACGAGCTGCGGGAAGCAGAGAAAAAAAATACAAACTTGAGCTACCAGTGGAAAGACTAACCTCGCAAGAGGAGGTTGGATCAGAGTAGATCAACAATTGTTACGCCATAATAAATTTTAGTTCGAAAAAAATGACAAAAGTAAACCGGATGACAAGACTTGGCATATTTGAGGCAGTACGAAGAGACGTGCAAGAGAGCTTTCCGGGTTAAAGAAAAATAAAATACTACTATTAATATAAATCGAAATACCAACACTTTTGTCTATCTACAAAAAGAATTATTCCTTAAAGGGAATCAACCACCTGTACAAGAAAACTGGTGAGCATTGTGCATGTCGAATAGAAGGAATACAATCTCTTCTCACGTTGCTCGAACTATAAACTATGAATCCTGAGAGAACTGTCTAAATGTTAAATATTGAAAAGCATTTTCTACCCTACACTATCAGGGAGTCTGTACATAGCGTAATAATTAAATTTTTATTCCATAATTAACAGATTACAATGCCACAGTTCTACTGTGATAGGACATATTTGAACTGAAATCGAAAACCCGAAGAAAGGAAATGTACAGAAGAAAGCAAAAATCTCACGACTAGAATGCTGATTGACCCCATGTTAAATATGAACGTTAGTTTTCGGTAGCAGCTCTTTTCACATGTTTCCCACCAAACACCCCAACAACAGCTCCTAGAACACTGGCAGTGAGACCAGCAATCGCAGAACCAGCGAAAAATCCTACTGGACCTCCTAGAGCGACACCTCCCGCAACAGCAGTCAACAGTGGTAACTAGAACATGAATTAATATTAGATCTAAGATATTTCAAACTTTAGCTGCTTTATGCTGAACCGCTCTCTTTAGTTGATTATTACCTCTCTGAACATCATGGTTCGCTCTTTCAACATGTTCCTGGAGAGACAAATCATTAGGACACTGGAGTATAACTAACTTCAATTGAATCAATAACTTCGTTTTGTTGATAAACTAAAGTATGCAGTTCAACCATTATATCCTCCAAGGCATGCATATCCTAAAATTCCTCTTTCTTCTAAATATCAAAACTGCTTGAATACTTGTTCGAGTCTCGATGTCGCTTCAGCTTTCTCCTTCGCTTCTTTGATTTGATCTTCCATAAACTTCATCTCTGATAGACTTTGTCTAGCATACCTGAAAAACGTCTTTCTTACTACCACCCTTAAAAAAATTAACCTTTTACTCTCGAACTCATACGGATTATCCAATTCTTTGAAGCTATCATACACATCATTCCCTTTCAAGTTTAACGACGGTAGAGTTTTATTGATAGCAACTGTGGATTGAATTTGAGATCTATATATATGATAACAATGAATTCTTAGTTTTGCTAACCTGATAGGTTCTAATCTTTGATCAAATAAATCATGAAACTCGTCTTCCAGATTGTTTCGAGATGAAAATAGCTGAGCTAAGCCATTCAAAAGGTGTTCTTCCAATGATTGAATCTATGAAACAATCTGTTGTGTCGTAAACATTCTTGAGGAACTTACCTGCTCTCTCACTGTCACATTATCTTGATTTGATCTTTCTATGACAATTTTTTGAAGCTGTTTCAAATCTCTTATTTGATTTAAAGATAGTTTTTCATATCTGTCGATTATTTTGCTCATACGTTCCCAAGACATCTGACACTAGGAAATTATAGGTGAAACAATATATGAGATGTAGGTAAAGGTATTGCTTGAACAATGTTCGAGATGGTATCAACTTGGAAATAATTAAATTTATAAACAAACAAATAACAACTTAGTTATCAGAGCGAGCGAGAATGTTCAGTATTTTTTGAATGTCCTTGTGGAAATCCCTGTAAACTATACGTTATCTAGAAGTTGTTTCGTCTCTCACCTTCCGGCTTCCTTCTGATCGTTCATAACCTTATTTAAGCAAATTGTCAGAGATCGGAATGAATGTTCTCCCCCTAGTTTAGCATATGCAGGCAGTAGTTCTGCTGCTAACGCTTTGACCTACAGTGCAAACATTCTCAATCAAATCGTAAAAGAATATTCTTACCTTTCTTTCACAACTAACATCGTTCGTCAAGCCGAACTGAAGACCCAAGACGCAGGCTCTGAATGTTATTATCGAATAGCTTTATGTTAAGTTCAAATACTTGTTCACAACATTCTCGACAATCAGTTCAAATCGCGATTCTGGTGATAGAGTTTCCTTCAAAGCATTTATACAACGAATCAACTGAAAAATTGAGTCCAGTGAAGTAAAGTGATGAGGAATACCTTTATTGCAACCCAGTATTGTCTATCTATGAATGCTCTACAACCGGTGTTAGGATTCTCCACAGCTCTTTAAACAGTATTTTAGAGAATAGTTTGAACCGGATGACGTACTGTTTACTGAACATTACTGCACATAAATCTTCATCAATAGATTGAGTGATTTTCTTTTTGATCGATTCCATTAAAACTAAGTAAGGCTTCGATTTTGCAGTTATAGTTGGAAACATTGCTAGCCCTAGAACAGTTCATCAATTGCATTAAGTCGCAAGAATAACATACCTCGCAAGTGCAAATTTAGATTCACAGACTGCTTTAACGATGTAGGATCCCATTCATCATTTACAATATCTGAAACAAGTTAGTATCAGCATTGATCAGAAAAGACTCACCAGTGAAATATGGGACTATAACTTTTTCAAAAACTTTAGGCAGTATGTTAACGATGATAGGATGATCAGATTGGATCTCATTGTGGCTCACTCCAGCCAATAAACAATCTATGTACCATTGGTTGGTAGAATATGTGAAATTCGGATCCTGAGAAATTGAACAAATTTTAAAAAAACTGCATATATACCTCTAATAGATTTATTTTGGATAGTTGAATGCGTACAAACGGAGAGCAGAGTTTTGGTATACAAAGCGCTACATAAGCATCTTGGAAAGATTGCTCATCCACCGCCAACCAGTCCAGTATTCTGAAAATAGTTTCGGCTATTTGAATGATAAGCTTTTCTACCTATCCAGAACTTTACGAAGATTCGAAAACTCATCTGCTGCATCGACAAAGACTGTGTCTAACCCAGCTACGCATTCGTCTGAAGCAGGAGTATCATAAACTTCGGAACTCTTAACAGCTCGATATACCTATTATAGATTTATCATGAAGTTGAGTACTAGTAGGCTCTTCATCATCGCTACTCAATCCTTCTTCGTGTGAAATACCGGATAGGGTGTTTTCCCGCTCACGTCTTCTTCTGCCACTAAAAACAAGAAAAAATACAACGTTTTCTTGGTTGGAACAATATTCAACGACTGAAGGATAAAACAGATCCAACAGATATGTACTGAATAATTTGCTTACCGCCTGGCCTCTCTTTCGGCTACACGAGATACAGTCTCTCCGGTTTTCATTGATTGTATAGGCTTCCCACTAGCTAAAGCTGAACATTCCGCATACTGATCCTTGAGAAATATTGTTATTTCATCGAGGTAAATGTAACGAACCTGCACGTCCTTCCTTCTTCTTCTCATCAATCGCTCAGATCGAGATTTGAGGCAGTGCCGTCGTCTATCTATCAGGATGTTGATGTCCGCCACCTAAAACTGTACGAAAAAGATTCAGAGCATTCATACCTTCTCATTCAAACAATCCAGTAAGTTACGAATGAATATCTTCAACTCTTGATTCATGGTAAATTTTCTAGCCAAGTCAGGTGTTTCTATATCATTCTAAAAAAAGGATGTGACGTTTTAAAATATATACTCACTTTTCTTATCATAGTCGTGTTTTCTTCAATGTTTCTGATAAGTCGATCTTTATCATCTAACGTAGCTTTCAGCTGGTCCTCTGTATCTTTAATTCTAGAAGATAAATTTCTTAAACCTCACCCCGTTCAACAAGTACCTCAAGTCCAATTTCGCTACTATATCCTCAATGGTAATAACACCTCCAGTGTTTGGCACGCCCAAGACTGTAAGAAAATAATGGGTAAGAAAATCTGAGCGTCTAGAACCTGTTGTTCTTGGATTATGTGTTTCTTGTTCGTAGTCAAAGTCAATATCCATATCAACCTCCTGTTGCTGTTGTTGCGTTTGACGATATTCAACTAAACCGGCTTGTAAATTTTTAGATGAAATATCATACTCTGGCCTCATTCGACCAATCTAATTTCAACAGTATGTTATTCATTCTCAAAACACAATCTTACTGTTTGTCGACTGACTGCTTTCTGTATTTGTTGGGTTTCCCATTCATCATCTTCAGGATCACGGTCATCATCTCCTTGCTCACGCTCGAGAAACTCGTTCTGTTCGTCTCTTCGACGTTCCTCTTCTTCTTTAGTTAATTGTTTCAGAGAATAAAACCTCAAAAAAAAAACATGAATACGTAAAGACTTATGAAAAAACCTTCCGTGATCCTCATCTGAATCATCATGATCATCTTCACGAACAAGACGTTCTCTCACGTTCTTCTCCCTCGCAGTTTCTTCCAAGGGTATGATGCCATCCTTTTCCCTCCTGAGTCGTTCTCTCTTTTTTTTCGCTTCAAATACGGCTTTAGAATCCGGAATACCGTCTAAGGTTCACAATCAGATCATTAAATATGTTGTGGCATACCGAATGTCATGCCAAATTTTGATGAGACATCATTCTGTATTTCAATATCACTTTCATCCGAATAAGCCTTAATATTTTTTTTGAATATAAACTATACTCTTAAACTAGCCTGCTGATGAGATGTGCGGTACTTCTCGAGATATTTCTTCCGATTCAAAGGTTTTCTTGCAGAATCATGAGAGTTTTCTTTTTTAATAACTTCTACGAATTGACCATCCTCTTCGATTTTTAAACACTCCACTTCTAACTTTATTTGCCTCTTCATTTCATCCACCTGCTTTGTATTCTTCTTTACTGTGAAATCAGCATCAGCTCCTGTAAGGTATTAAATTGTAACTGTACAAAATAATCGTTCTAACCTTCGTCATGATCAAAACTCAGAAGAGCGGGTGGTTTTGACGGAATAGATAGAGTTTCGTTCTCGTCATTCGCTTTACCATCATCTGTTTCTTTTGATTCTTGTACAGAGATATCATTTTCAGATTCATCCCATCCACTTCCGATCGGTTGCCTAGCCACTACCTTCTTTTTCGGTTTTCGAAACATTTATAAATGCTCTAAAGTTCAATAATCACGTTGGTACTAAAACTCAAGCAATCAATACCCTCTTCCTTCTATCTTTGAAGGAAATTAGGCAAGATTATGTGCTCCAACGTGAGCTAAACATATTAGAAGTATTATTATAATAACTTATAAGCTAAAACGCGTGAAAGCAAAAATGTCAGTCGCAGCTACGTACCCGAACGTTTTGAAAATATTTTCATGAGGGTTGGTTCATAGACCTCCAGAAGAAATACGATCGAGACATAGGGCTTAACTCTAATATTCCAATTGCAATCCCAATGTCTGTATTGTTAGAAACATCTCTAGGAGATTTAGTCGTTGATGTCTTTTTAAAGGAGCGTCCAAAATGTGAGTAAAAACAACCTCTCCCTTAAGATGTTTTACATTATAGGCTCTATGAACTTCATCAAGCTATGTAGAATGAAATATTATAATCTATGTCCATTTCATACCATAGAGGTTCAAATATCTATTGTTTTGATAATACAGAGAAGTTTCAGCAAAATTACATTGCACAAACTGGAGATCCTACTGGCACAGGAAGTGGTGGAGAATCGGTTTTTGTAAACTTTTATGGAGATCAAGGGAAGTTTTTCGAGAAGGAAGACTTGCCAAAAATGAAACATTCCCGACTAGGTTAGTTTTTGAAACATTGGCTTACAAATATCAATTTTCAAGGGTTGGTGGCGTTCGTAAATAATGGAGATGGAATGCTTGGAAGTCAGTTCTATATTACTCTGGGAGACGAGTCAGTACTTTGAAATTGAACCGGTTCTAATTCGGCTGAAACCTTGCAGCTTAGATTACTTAGACAGTCAGCACACCATTTTTGGTCAGGTTACAGAAGGTCTGGACACTCTAGAAAAGCTCAACGATGAACTATGTGATGATAATCATAAGCCGTATAAGGACATAAGGTACTCACTATATGTAATGCAACATCAGAACTTCTTTCTAGAATCACGCATACAATCGTATTAGATGATCCTTTCGATGATCCCTCTGATGTTAAGTATCCCTCTAGATCTCCTTCTCCAAGCTTTGATGATCTCGTTCAAGTATTTTGATTTCCGACTGTCCACAGAATTTTATGAATATTATAGCCTAACAAAATTGCTTTGGATCAACTCGATGATGAAAATGAAGGAAAAACAGCAGAAGAAATAGCTGAAGAGATGAAGTTGAGGGAAATGGAGGAACAGGCTCAGATTCTTGAAATGGTAAACAATTGACCTTTTTTTTCAAACTTCTGCTCTCATAGGTTGGTGACCTGAAATCTGCTGATGATAGACCTCCTGATAATGTATTGTTTGTTTGCAAACTTAATCCTATCACTACAGATGATGATCTAGAGATCATTTTCAGCCGTTTTGGAAAAATTGAAAGTTGTGAGGTTGGTCGAACATCAATTGATGTTTAAAATATTTTCTTCAAGATTATCCGGGACCGACGAACCAAAGATTCCCTACAATATGCTTTTATTGAATATGACAATGTTTGTGCTTTTCAAGAAAATATCATAACATAGTATACATTCAGCCTAAAAGTTGTGAACAAGCTTATATGAAAATGGACAATGTTCTCATTGACGACCGACGCATTCATGTTGATTTCTCACAGTCCGTAGCCAAAAATTATAAATGGGAAAGAATGGGTAAGAAAAAATAAAACCTACTAGGGTTACTATGTATTCTTATCGTTTCCAGAAAAGAAAGAAAATAAAACTTTACCTGCCAAAAGAGATTCTAAGAGCTTCAGAAGAAGCAGCAGCCCAGAAAGGAAACACAGGTACAGTAGAGCTGAAAACAGCAAACGATTTGTTTCAGGAAATATGAGCGTGATGACCGAAGAAAAGAGCATCGTGACCATCGGGATCATCGGAAGGATGACTCAAAAGATTCAGGACGAAGAGAAGATCGTCGTCGGGACTACGATAATCGCCGTCGAGATGAAGATGATCGTCGTAGCTACCGTGATGATCATCACAAAAGAAGAGATGATGAAAGCAGAAGAAGAGATGATGAAAGCAGAAGGAGTCATCATAAATCCTCAGGCGACAGAAGGAGTAATCGTGATGATAGTAGGCGCGATGATAAGGATAGGAAAGACAGAAGCTCTCATCGATAATTTCATTCAATTTGTACAACTTATTTTACAATAAATGCTTAATTCGCATCGTCAACTTCAGAGATATCCAAAACATCCCAATCTTTCTGAAAAAAAATGTCTTTCGGTCTTGCGGGCTTTTAGTTACAAACCATTTCCTGCTCTCTTAGATGCAACCTAGACGATGTAGTTCGAATTTGGTAATGGCGATTTTTATTTTCAACATTCGACTGAAAAAGTGTTGAAACAAGAGAAAACTGAAGGTATCTTACCGGTCTCCGTTCTTTAAATGTGTACAGCAATTTTGCTATCTCTAGAAGGTTTGAAACAGGATCATTGAAGTTCACTTGTTCATGAGGTAAGCCCAAATGAAGGCCCAAACACATGCTCAATTCACAAATAGTATTCCTAAATATCTTGATTATAATATCACAACTATTCGTACCAGTCATTATGAAAGCTCTCTCTTGACGTTATGTCTCTTGTAGCAATTTCTCGATAAGATATCTGGAAAAATGGGAAACATGATGAGGATAAAAATTACCACATTTACCGAATTGGGCAAACTGAACTCGAACAGCATTGTCAACATGCTCAAGATTTGAACAATGTGCAGAATGGCAGCGAATGTTGGACGGAGTTCAGAAGGGATATTAAGGACGGACGGATAACAGGCAAGTCTTTCTCGAGCTGCTTCGTTCAGCTTTGCATGCCCAATCTTAACCATAAGAATAAGATAGGAATGATAATTGAAGCTACCGCATAGAACATCCCGCTATCAATTGGTACCCCACTTACAAGCGTCCATTTGCTGAAATACGAGAGAAGTGATGAGTAAAAAATCAAGAGCCTACTGCATATTAGACGATGTCTGAACTAGCGGATGAACTTCTGCAAGGAGTTTCTGAATTGGGAATTGTGTTAAAACAGCCATAGATTTCTTGGCTTGCAGCTGCCATATCTGAAATTCATGTTTACTCCTCTGGTGATGAGCTCAACAGTTACTTTTTTTAATTTGCCGTTTAGATCATTTCTTTTCTTTTTTAGCTTTTCCTGATCGGCTTCATATTTCTTGTCATGTTCACCAAACTTGGCCTGAGTTTGGAAAAGAGATGAAGAAGATGTTAAGCTAAAAACACCTCAAGCTGTTTTGATAGCTGTATTGACTGCACATTCTGTTCGGTTGTTGATTTGATTAGCAATTCATTTTTCTTTTTCCTTTCCTTAGCATATTGAATATCTTCATGAAGCTTTTGTATCCTTGCTTTTACTTGATTAGTTTCACCCAAAATGTCATGCTGAAACAACCTGTTAAGCATAGAGCCAATTCAAACTTACATAAGTTTGAAGTTGAACCGTTATTTTCGAATCCAGCGATTGTTTCAACTTCTTTTGACGAGATATACTTTCCTTACGCGAATAGAACTTTACTAAATCAAGGAAACTATGAGGAATCATGTTTTTTAGTGAACTCACGTTTATTTCGAACACATTCTTTACAGATACAATTATCTCCACTCCTACAATTTATACAGAGGTACTTTTCTCCACTCACGCTGAAGGTATAAATAGTGATGGAAACGAGAGAGAAAATACGAACACATGATTGGTTTTAGCAATTCGCGAATCTGTTTTAGTTATCACTCCTAAAGGAGTTTGAGCTGCGGTATTAGGAGATCCGAACCCATCAGGAATATCTGCAAGTAGATGTTCTCATTTTCAAACAAAACAATACAATTATAATAGTAATAAACTAAGAATTTTACTTGATAAGGAAGAAAACCCGTGCCCTATCTTCCTATTTGGTGATGTCACAACGTCATAGCTATGTCCTGTTGTTTTATTGATATCCATGCACCTACAATATATAGTTCTGATCTTGAACTGAAACAAGTAACGATGGAAATATCCCTCTATTTATAAAAGTAAAGTGTGCTAAAATGCTACAGCAGAGAACATGCGTCTTGGTCAGATGATTACAAGGCACCGCCCCCTCTATCCAAACCAAACAATTTTTTTTAATTTTTTCATAATTTATTATGTTAACAACAGAATCAAAAATAACAACTAAAATGTAAAACAACTTTCTTTTCTCATGAAAAACTATTCACTGTCATTTCAAACCACTGTCTTATTGACTCTGAGAGTACTGAGGGCAACTGCTGTATTGATTTAATTATTACATAAAAGGGGAAGGGGAACAGTTGCAAGTAAGGAGTGAGTATAACAGATCCGGCTTGGAAAGAAGCTACTGATAGCTCCGTGATGGATTTAGTACCAGAATCCAAGATAACAAACAAAACCGTAACTCCTTGTAAAGAAGAAACTAATCGTTTGATCTGGAAGAAGAATATATAGCTCGTGCTGTTAGGAATGACCAAATAACCTTCTCTGCTCCTTGGGACAAAGCGCCTCTACCATCGGAAACAATAATCAACAACTGCTCACTATTAGGGGTTCGAACATCCGCCAATTTCTGCTTCGAATAATCTAGAAGTCCTATCAAATCCGTCGACGACTGATCGAATGTTAACTGAAGCGAGGTATTAGGTTGGTGCACATGAACATTCAAAACCTTTTGAATGAAATCAGGACCAGAAATCATGGAATCACCGAATGAACATATAGCTTTTATCTGAGATCCAAATGATATAACCGAAACAGCACCAGCGTCACATCTTCTCAACGCATCATCGATGGCACATACAGACTCACAAGTAACCTGTAACTCTTTATTAAGCTTTTTTCTTGAAATGAAAATTACTTGATGAATTCCATTTTCATTCATACTAGCAGAATCATCAACTGCTATGAGTATCTGGAATGTTTGCAACATAGTATCAATTTCAATAATGAAGAACTACTTGATATTCACGCTGGGCGCGTTTAGTCCTTCTCATCCATATGCGATCTTTCCGATAGTCGGATGCAATATATGGAATCAAACGTCTCATATTCAAACGCTTTCCAGTTCGATAGTCACCTCTTCAAAAAATAAATGAACTAGTTCAATATTGAATATACATACTGCATCTTATTAGCTCGTTGTGGTTCCAGAATCAATCGTAGATTTTCAGCTAGCTCAGCTGATAGTAAGCTCACAGACCGACTGATCTCATTCCACATTTTTTCTGCTTCATGAAAAGGTCGTAATGACTTCTCTGCGTCCTTTTCAGGTTCCTCAGATTTGGTATCGTTCTCTCTATCCTCTAATATCAAATCTTTCGTCAGCCCTTCAGCCTGAAAAAAAAAGTTTGAAACCGACGCGAGACAAGCCTCATACCAGTTGGTATAGATCGGTTGCTGCGAGATGAATTGATGACTCGCTTTCCTCAATAGCATTATCATTACAAACATCCATCTCCTCCGACGCTTCAAGTTTTGGAACTTTTTTCAGCTTTGGTTCCTTTCCCACACTTTCATCTTTTTTCGATTCTTTTGCTTCGTCAAGGGAGCCTGCACCAAGTGACTTGAAAAATGTTACTTTTTTACATCAAAAATTTAGAAAGAATTACTTCTTTTGTTCCAGAAGGAGTTCCTTCAACTTGCTTTCCTAAATCGTGCTCTTCACCCTCTCCTTCAGGACCTTCGGTTGTTTCCATGTCGTCATCAGTTGCCAGTTTCTTCTCTTTTTCAACGTTGCCTTCATTTTGATCCTCATCTTCTTCTTTAGTATCCTTTTCCTCTTCAATCTTTTCAACTCCAGCTCCATCTTTCCCTTTTTTGTTGTCGCAGCTGTATGAAATAAGTGTTGCATTTTCGAATTTTCATCTACAAACCTTTTGCCCTCTCCATCATCTTCTTCGTCTTTCTCTTTATCCTCTTCATCATCAGCACCTTTTCCATCTAATTCTTCATTATCATCTTGCTTATCACCACCATCTCCTTGTTGGAAAGCTTCAATATGGTCTTTACGCTCCGCTTCTTCCTCTTCTTCTGTTGCTTGCGGAACATCCTCCTTATCTTCCTGAACATTTAACGGTTATCTCTATGACTGTTTTATTGTACTGTTTGGTCTTCTTCGTTTTCCTTGTCGTCGTCATCAAGTTGCTCATGAGTTTCAGTTTCTTCGTCAGCACCATCCTCCTCTTCATCAATTTTATCCATGTTCATTTCTTCTTGAACATCATCTCCACCACGGTCTCTGAAACACCGCCTATTAGAAATAGTTAGCAAAGCTGACTAACTGTTCTAGATCTTCAGGATCTTCTCCTTGGTTCTCTCGTTCCCTCTCATCAACATTCTCTTGGTCATCAACGGGCTCTTCTTCATTAGCTTCTTCATTCTGATCATCTTTTGCTTCTGGTTGCTCTTTTTCATTAGCAGCCATTGGATCATCTTCTTTTGCAGCAAGCTGATTGTTCTTATCATCAGCGCCTGTAAAAGTTGTTGAAGAACTGGTATAAACGTTTTTTGGATATTTAAAAACCTGCATCATCTTGGTCCATATCTTTATTTTGTTCTTGCTCCTTTTCTTCATCATCCCACAACTTCGGATCTAATTTATTTTCCTCGGGTTCTTCAACCTGCCAAGTATTGATATAATAAACTGTAAAGAAGCTTGATGTTACTTCTCCTAGTTGATCTTCGGCTTCAGGTTCTTCATCTTCTTTATCGTCATCTTCTTCATTCTCGTTACCCTTCTCATTCTTATCAATGTCTTGTAGATCTTCAGCGAAATCCTATGAGATTATTACACTTCGAAATTTTTTCAATTGAGTAAAAACCTCTTCCATTTCGATAGGAGTTTCATTACTTCCCTTTTCTCCACTAGGTGGCTCCTGTTCTTCATCTTGCAGACCTTCAATCTGACCACTCTCTTCCATTTCTTCCGTAACGTCCTTCGCATCGTTGGAAGATTTTCCTTCACCCATTCCACCGCCCTCTCCAGCTTCATCAGTTTCTCCGTTGCCTGACTCTTGTTTGCCTTCTTTCGGAATAGTGTTGATGTAACCCTTGAAAAAAATCCTCGAAATAATCATGACTTTTCAATCCACGAACTTTTTCGAGCAGCTGCATTGCCATCGAGAGTAAAGCATAATATCCTCTTGAAAAGTGATCAAGAACGTTATGCAATACAATATTGAAGCTCTCCATAAGTTTGATAGCAATTCTTATGATGAGGATCATGTTGTCAAGCTGGTCTGGATAAGATCCACTGATCAGTTCGCTCACAACTTTATCAATCCACGCCAAAACCTAAGCAAATTAATTACTTGTGTACTCTCAATTAACTTGTTCTACTTGTTCCAAGTTGCCGCTAGATATAGCTTTGTAAGCCAAATCAAACTTTTCCATCTCCTTCATGTCCTTAGCGTTTTGAATATCCACTACTTTTTTGTAGAGGTTCTGGATAAATAACAGAGCAGGATCGAATGATGATGAATAGGTAGACATTTCAACGGGAATAACCTGAAGCGATATATCTTTTCGGCTAAGTTGTTAGTATTACCTTGATATTGGAACTCATTTCTGATATTTTATTTCTGACAACGGAGACCTCATCTCCGAAGTACTTCAGCAAAGGATCCAATGAAGATTCCAGTTCCTTCTGGACGAGAGTGAAAGATTGAAGTAAAGGAACATGAATTTTCCTAGGTAGAAAGTTTTTTTCAAAAAGTTTCAATAAGGCTTACTCTGAGAAAATAGCATTGCCTCGTTCAGCAACCATTGTCTTTGCTAGTCCTTTCAACCCTTCAACAATACCTACAGTATTGAGCACATGGCTTTGCAAGCTTCCAAAGACATCTTGACTTTTTCTCAATCTAGCAAGATCGGGATAATAGTCTGGAAATAACGAAACGTGAAGAATGAGACAAATTTTTTTCAACCTTCAATTTCTTCGTTCTCCGACTCGGGGGTTAGCTCCATCCAATGTTTCCATCCTTGCACGATAGTTTCTACTTCATTAATAAGATTTACCAGCTTTGAGCAACAGTTGTTCGTAAGTTCATGATCGATTATCCAGTCATTCTGAAGAGTAAATAATGGTCTTTTGGTAGTGAAGCAGTAGAAAAAACCTTTGAGTTGTTGCAACTTTGTTCTAACCCGCTCAAATTCAATTTGAGAGTTGACAAGGATTGGGACCATGAGCCTAACGTGTTGTAAAGCTGGGTCATCCAGCTCATACCATACTCTATAATCGGATGGATCATCATAAAACCAACTCAAACGCACCAATCATTCCGAGCACATGATTTCTAGTCGATACACTGATTTGATCGCTAGGCTTCAGTCCTAATCTTATGCACACACTTCTACCAGCGGCACATGCTCGAACAGAGCTCTGAATAGTTTTAGTAAGTATGAAGAAATCTCTAACTTACTTCCAAATCACCATCAACGAGGAGACCTGACACAGAAGTTTGTGTTATTGCTTCAGTGTTCAAACTGACAGCTTTTCTAGCAGTAAATCCGAGCGACTGAGCATCTTTTATAAGAAGAGCAACTTCTCTCTGTCGCCCATTTCTGGCATAGCCCTGAGCTTTCTCCTGCAATTCAGAAAGTTCTCTGAGTCATAATGAAAATTATTAACCTTCTGCTTGTCATCTTCATACTGATCATAGTTGATCATTACTCTTAAGTTTTCATCGCAAGACGTTACACTGGCTGTGAATTCGACAAACTTGTCAATATTACATAGCATTGTTGCTGGAAAATTATATTTTGTTCAAGTATTTTCATATAGCTTACCGTTATCCGATATGGTCTTGGCCAGACTGTTTGCTCTGAGTACAAGCTTATCGTTAGTGGAAACTTCGTCGAATATAATCTCATCAGAATCAGAGGAGTTCTCTTTCAATTCTACCAATTTGTCAAAATGAACCGATGCTTGTATATTGAGTGCTTCCTTAAAACATACTTTAATTAAATTTCATAGCAGCTAAACACCTTAAAACGTCTGATAATTTTGTACAGCTGAGCTTGTGCTTTCTTAGAGGAAACTTTAATACTCCATAAGTTCAAATCATTGTATTTCACGATTTTGACATAATCTTGTAAGGACTGATCAGCTGGATTCCTAAAAACTGCTATTCAAAAAGCTTTAACAAAGTGGAAAAGACCTGATATTCAGTAATTGTTCGTTGATTCTGGGAAGATATTGCGAAAAATGAGATGAAATTGAATTCAGTTTGAAGTTGACATTGCTATGTCCAAGAAGTTCTGCCCACTTGCTAAGAACTCTCACATTTTTTACCCTAGTCTCGAAGTCTAGGATTGTTGAATTTTGAATCCATTCAACTGCCATGGGTATAAGATTATGAAGGGCTTCCGGTGCTTAAACAGATAATAAGAGGAACCATCACAAAAATAGTACTAACTATCAGCTTGGAACAAAGCATCGAAGAGTGGATAGGAGGATAGGAAAGTTTTCAAGCGAGCTTCGTCCTCGAATCTAGTTAATAACTGCGACCAATGTCTCACCTAGAACAGTTCACGACTAAAATTAGGAGCTCAAGAAAAGACAAACCTCCATTTTTTTCCAATCCACTAGAAGTTCTCTAACTGGTGAAAGTGCACATTCCAAAGAGTTTTCTCTGTCAGCAATCTTTTGCCATTCCTCAGAGATCTCTGTAATCGAAGAAAAATGAGAAGTTTCTACAAAAAAAGATAGAACCTATGATTGTTTCAACCATTTGTGCCATTTTAGTCTGCGATGTGGCTAGTGAAACCGACGAGAAGTTGGTAATTCTTTCAACTATTTCTTTGAGTGGTATTACCTAGTATATTCTCATAACTCTCGGAAAACTGAAAATTCAACCAACCTCTGGCCACCTATCTCTGACTTCTGTTGTACGGACTTCCAACCCTTTCAAAATTTCAGTTGCGCGTCTAACCTCTTTCAACGACACACTGCGGTAGACGTCAACGTCATCTTGTTCTTTGGTAGACTCTAAGGTGAGGATCCATTTCAATGTCAAAAGATCAGATACTTGAACGAATAGAAATTGAGAAAAAAAGATTAAGAGGGCAAACCAGCTGAAGCATTATGAACGTTCTTTTTGTAAGCACCAATATCCATAACAACTTGCTGTAACCATGTTAACGCAAGCTTATAATTGATCTCAGCAGATTCCAATATAGATCTGTGATACTGTTATGTTTCGAATGACCATCACACTTACTTATCATTCAATGTTTCTAATCCTAGTCCAGCAAGCAACAAAAGATCGTTATGTGCAATGATCTCCTTATCGTTTTCCATCTACAAAATACCATATTAAGCTTCTGATTTTTCAGATTTCCTCACGTATGCAAAGAATTCTTCAACATCCAACAAATCTTTCTCTTCTTCTGATTTGTTGCGGTACATAAAATCTTTTTCAGCAGCTTTGGCGATGTTCTTTTCATACCTTAATAGCTCTATTTAGAAAAACATGTAGCCGATTTTTAATTACCATTTCTGCCACTGCTTTTTGACCCACAGCAATGTTACTTCTGATTCATCTTTGTTTTCAAGTTTTTTCTTAGCTATGGCAGATTTTAAAGCTATGGGCATAGGTGATGAGTCTCGGATTGCCCAAGCTTGCAACTCAGAACTTTCCAATCCATAGTTTGTACGGTTCATCTAAATCCGATATACTATTATAGTACTACTATAAGTTGAATACCTTGAACATTGGAGGAAAAGCTGTTGTGCTCACTAACTCTTTACGCCTCATGACTGAACTCATAATAGACAGAATATCATGAATAGTAAGCAATAGCAAATTAACTCCTTGAACGAAGGAAACAAACACATCAGGATAAGCACTGTACTTTTGCCAGGTAACCTTAAAACAGACCGAGTATTAACAAGATTGGTAATTATCTCACTTTTTTGAAGTTGTCAGCACTCATTACAAATGAAATGAAAGTTGAAGTTGTCAAATTTGCTTTTTTATCATCTATACTGCCAAGTTCTTCTAGCGCTATCACTCTTTCAACCTCTTGCAGAATTACATTGCACACAGATAGGAAAGCTCGTAAATGAGAGCAGAGCTCGAAATACTGAAATAAAATGTTATGAATTTCCTTATTTGTGCTAAACACCTGTTCCGCTTCTGGTCGATAAGCTGCATCGCATTCAGTTTCTTGCTTAAGTTCTTCCAGCAGTCTGAACTTTTCTTCGTTCAGTGCTTGAAGAACAGGATGGTGTATTGGTAAAGTGCTTATTTTTTGTCTTAATTTTCACAGTAGAAAAATTATAACAGTTAGGAAAAACCTCGACGAAGACTCCAACTGCTCCATAACAAGCTGAATCTGTTGCTCCACTATTGCCAGCTTCCTAGTTAAATAGCTGTGATTTTCCTCTTTGAAAACTACAGGATCGAGAGAAGAGGATGGAGGAAGAGACTAGAACATAGATATGACAGGAATAGGATATATGTAGCGTACCATATTCAATAATGCCTTAGCCGAATCTACAGCTGTCCTCCATGAAAACGAAGTTCGTTCTCCATTTGAATACCAACCCGATTCTGACTGAACTACTCTTACGATCTCTTTTCTGAATAATCATATGAGAAGAAAAATAAAAATATTAAATGTACTCTATTTTTTCAGATATCACGTGAGAGCTTGGTCCCAGTTTCCACAACTCGTTGATCATTTTAGGAATAGAGAATTTTTGAAGATCTTCCACTGTCAGCCCTTGAAGGTTGACATCAAAACCAAGGATCTGCCATAATCTTGTATAAAGCATGGCGAAGCATCCTACACGAGATATTTCCAAAACCTACAATGATCCAGATAAATAGAAATGATCAGAAACAACTCACTCTCTGTTCTTCTGAAAAATCAGATATTATAAGATCTGTATATCTAACACTCTGCTCAGCTTCTGGAGAGTGCCAAATGACGTTGTCAAATATTTTCTGTGAAGCGAAAAGGAACTCCTTCTGTAACAATATTTGAACCTGAGTGTTAATTTATAATTATCCAACCTCATCATACTTATGGGAACATAAAAACTTTAGAAGGGAATGCATTCTGTTCACTTCTGATGAAATTATTGAAAGCCGAGACTCTTTTTTAGGAACATTATCCTCGTCTTGATTCTCCATTATTTCTTCTTCGTTTACAAACCGCAAGCTTTCCACACAAGTTAGGAACCTAGGTCAAAAAGTTAATCAAGAAGAATAATGGAGATACCTGTCGTGAATGTCTTGATCAGGGAACGGATCGGAAAACCTGTAGTTGTTGTAAAGAATGAGGAAAGATTTGAGAAAACGATTATGTTCTTCAGAAGACCAACCCTTCTCAAATAATTCAACAAACTTATGAATTCCACCCACACTTCAAAGAAAATTTGTCAGAGTAACACGAATCGTATCAAACCTGGTTTGGTGCAAATGAGAACAAAAGTCATTCCAGGCTATGTATATGGGAGCGATGCCAGACCTGGACATTATGGTAGCCCTAACAGATCCGACAAAAAGTGATAATGAAATACAGAAGAGAAATATCTGTGAAAAAATGGTTGTTACAGAAGATTACACTAAAGGTACGTTGTTGATTTCTCCTCCAACAGTTCTTTCTTTCAAAGTTTTGAGAAGCTGATCAATCAAGCTTGCTACTAAAGGCAAACTTTGGAAAGAGGCAAACATTGTTTTCATTTCATCTGAAAAACATGTGACCAATTATAAATATAAAAAACATTATATATCTTACACTTAGACATAGTTCTTGAATTATGTTCTGCAGATTGTGGAGACATAGGTATTTCTGACAAACAGTATTGACACCATTCGAGGATAACCGAAGTAATATATCTACAGAGTATTGTAAAAGATAAGATTATATAATCAACAAAAGAGAGAAACCTTTTCAAGTTTTCATCTTCTTCAACTACTGTTTCGTAACAATGATATCTGGGATCAATGGCGTGAGGGACATTCGACGAATCCTTCAACATTTCTCTGATATTTTTGATGAACGGCACAACTTGAACGCATAATTTAGCGGAGGATAGAAAATTTTTGTTTACCTCGTTCGCCGAAAGACTTTTCAACTGTTTCACAGAAGATCACCGACGGAGAACAACTAAGGAAGCAGTGCAGAAATTTATCAGGAACAGTTCCTTTTCTGTTCAACCATGATGTTAAAAACCAGTTGCTCGCTCTAAAAGAAATTTCCTGCACAAGCAACAACTTCATCATACATACCTCTCAGAAGTCAAGTCAGATACAGGAATCGATTTAAAATATGAAGCTAAAGAGTAACTGTCGTCCAATTGGAGTCCCAAAGATTGGGCTGCTGTTTCGAAGCTGAATTCAGATAACAAGATGAAGAAATGCAATAGATTTTCCGGAGATGCACTGCACAACGTGGTAGCAAACTGAAAAAGAGCGTTTAACTCTATATTGAAAGATCAAACAAACCTCTTGTGGGAAAGCTTGCGAAAAAGGCAAAGTATCTAAACGGAATGGGAGCAGAGGTGTTTCAGGACATAATGAAATGATATCATTTGCAGATGTATTCCACATCTGTTCTGGCTGCATGAATATCTCTACACTTCTATTTCTCATGGCTCTGGAAATGTCGCCGTTTTTGTGATCCATAGATAGAAAAACTCTGCAAGCAAAAACAAACAAATGATGATGAAGAGATTTCAAGAATACCTGAAGTTTTGATGAGCTTCCAGCGCTTCATAGGATGATTGTCTTTCTGATATGACAAGTTTACCACCAGTTTCCAAGCAACTATTGAGTCGATCAAGTACGGCAGCACTGAAAAAATTATGCAAACAAAAAAAAAGTTCTAATACCTGCACAAATTCACATCTTCTATCAAAATCCAATGTCCTTCGAGGAAAGCCTTAACAAAAACACTATCGATCCAGGCAAATCTCATATCAGAGCGAGAAGCTATTTCCAAAAATTCTCGACACTCCTGAATCAACCCTGCATGACCATCAATAAGCTTGATAACGCTCTGAATCAGCTGTAAGTTAAGAACTTTCAAGAAGGCATTACTTCAACAGCAATCTCCAACGACAATAAATCTTCAGCGTTAACAATAGCTTCCAGTTTCTCCCCACTCAAAATCGTTTGAAGATTCTCAACAATTTTTTTTTTACCAGAGGACAACGCTTCCGTATCAATAACCTAAACACTCCGTATGATAAGGAAATCTTGAAGATATCACTTGTTCGTACGATCCTATGAGCTCTTGAGCATCAGTTTCAGAATTCAGGGTGAGAGTTACTAAACCAACTCCACAGAGATCTGCCAAAGTTTGTACAGTTGATCTTTTACCAGAGTTTCTATAAATGACAACTACGATTTGAAATATTCTTCGAACCCTTCTTACTTTGGACCAACAAGGAGTGTTAGCCAGTTATGTTCAACACAGTTTGCTACTTGAGACAACAGAGTAAGCTGACTAGATAAAAGAAAACTCGATGAAGACTTCACTGATATTCGAGGCAAACAGGCTTCCCCGATCTTAATTAAATCAGAGCCAACTGTGGCTGCAATAGGCAGTATACTGTAAGGAATCTGGAAGACTTCTTCATACAGTTCACGAAGCTGGAAAAAGATAGATAATAGGTTACGGTTAAAACTTTGCTACTTTTTGTCTATCGATATCGAGTCTCATTCGGGAAACATACAGAAGGTCATACGCAGCTGCCATACTTTTCTTCTGAATAGAAAAAAAATATTATTCAATACTACTAAGCAGTCTTATACCGAGGAATAATAATCCAGCCAACGTAGCAGATCTCTCAGATTGAAAGAATATGGACCACCCACAAGAGTTGTATCATCGGAGAGTCTCTTGTTAATTTCCACCTAAAGCACTGGTATTAACAATAAAATCAAAAGATACTATGAACCATGGAGTGAATTTGTTGGTCGGTTAAGACGTTATCAACATCGATTTCCTTCAGAATGAAAACAATATCTTCAACGGTTAAATCATCCACCCAAATCTGATGATAAAAATAAATTGGCGTCGACTAATCAGAAACTCACATTTGTGAATCTATTGACAAAAGATTTTGGTAAAGCTCTTCTATTTCCACCTTGAGCTCTCGGGTTTTGACATGCGAAGAAGCGGCAGCCATTACCTGAACAGTTGTCAATTGACTATCTTCAGAGATAATAATAGTACCTGTAGGTATTTCAAAAGATTTGTTCAGCTCCGCAATAAACAGAACTTTTCTGTGATCGAAGCAAGCATTGAGTCCTTCAAGAACGGATTGAGAGGCTAAGTTCATCTAGAACATTGATAGTTACTTTTATGTTGAAAAATGGCTAACCTCATCAAGTAGAATCCATTCGCCTTTCTTAATGGCGCGCAGAACTGGACCATCTTCCCATTTGAAAGAAATGGTTCCATCATCTGTTACTATCGGGATATCACTTCCGAAAAGATCCGTAAGGTCCTAAATACCAAATTATCTCATATATTAATTTTAAAAAAATACAGTTTGATCGGATAAATTCAATCTAGTGATAGGATGACCAGTAAGTTCAGCTAAAGCCATGACGGTACTTGATTTACCACAACCTGGTGACCCTTCTAACAGTATGGGCTTGTCGATAAGTAGAGCTCTTTAAGTGAAAAAGATCATAAAACCAGTGAAATTAATGCAACCTTGCAATTCTGTAGAAGTTTGAGATACAGGTTGGAGCATTCAATGAGAAATGCTTAGGTAGTTTGACAGGTAAACAACCATGTGGGATGCTTAGAGGTCCAATCTGAACATCCGAAGGTCCACGAACGATAGAGCGAACGATAGATGTTTTGCAAATAGAATCTTGTTTGACTATGCGGAGAAGCTGAAAGGACAAAAGTTATGAACGATCTTAATCTGCTTACTATTCGCTCTGCATCATCCAAAATGGCAGAAACATCTACAACCATTCGAGTCGGTTGACTAGCAATCGCATCGAGGAATACAGCAGATAAAGCTTCGTGAATGGCAAAGAGCTGTGAAACAGATTTCTCTACACAAGAGGCAAATATATCCGCGCACGCTACAACATCGCGAACTGAAGCAGAATGTCTGGAAGACAGTAGTATTAGAAAGATCTGCTGAATTTAGAAACCTGAAGACATGAACGTATTTTGAGAAAAACTCCGCTATCCATAAAACGATAGTCCTGGATGCAGAAGAAGGTTTCGTGATATTCAAAGAACTTGGAATTCTCATGTCGAAAATTGCAATGAGCTCATCCTTTTCATAATCATTCGACGACCAGACCTCGGTGAACCGATTACGTAAAGCTTTGGATAACTGTAAAGACAACAAGTTAGTAGATGGAACAAAAATGTTCGAACCTCTTTCTTTCCATAATCTCCACCGGGGTTCATTGTAGCTATCATTTGGAAACCTGATGCTGAAACCACACTTTGAACATCAACTCCAGCATCGGATAGAAGAAGTGTGCGTTCCTAGAAAAGTGCGCGAGTAAGGATATTCTTTGTATAAAAAAAGTTTTCTCACTTCCTCGAATAAAGGATTCAGACGTTCAAGCACAGAATCTTCCGCTAACGATATCTCATCAATTAATAAAGGATATCCTGAGCGCATTGCTAGAATCACAACACCATCTGACCATTCGAATCTAAGAATTGTATCAATACAAATTGCATCTGCTGTTCATAATCACCCTCCGCCTTCTTTAGGACGTAACCGCCCAAGGAAATCAGCAGTTTCAGTTCGCTCATGACAGTTTATTGAGAGAAGTTTTTCCCCAGAAAGAGTTTGAGCCAGACTTGTTTTACCACCTCCAGTTTCACCAACCATGAGTACTGCTTCGTCACGAAGCCAAGCCTAAACACATTTTTGAGATACTGCTAATTATTCTCACCTGGTAAGTCATAACAAGCATCCGGCGCATTCCTACAGTTAGAACAATACGATCGTATTGCAAATGGCTGGGAAAATACGGTGAAGCCTTGTCAAAAAGGGCAGATGTCTGAGAAAAAAAAACTAAAAAACGTAGTAAAGACAGACTATACATCAATGGTTCTTTTCAACACTTTCTCCAACGTTTCTACAACAGTTTGTTCATCTTTCTTATTCCTGCATCGACCAGCCAGCAAGAAATATCCGTGATTAATTAGAATCTATGATGGAAAAAATTATTCATTTTTAGCATATCTATTAAAATTATACTTGAAGCCAATCATCGGATGTTTCATCAGTAGACAAACGCTTAGCCCATCTAAACACATCACGCAGAGTCATTAAACCTGGGTTTTCAAGAATATTATCTAATAACATATTAAAATCGCAATACCATCACGAGCTGAGAACAATCCACTTAAAGATCTTTGGGATCTCAATTCTGTTAGAACGGATATCATTTTGGTAGCGGCCGACTGATGAACTTCACACCTAGTGCACACCTGCAAGACCGTTTAATAAAGGTGAGATCTTTGTAGCCTACCATAGCCGAAAGCTCATCCATAGGAAGGTGGTTGAACCTTATGACCACGAAACGCGATAACAATGCGCGTGAAAGGCGCTTTCTACCAGCATAAGTACCAGCAGGATTTTGAGTCGCAAAAAGTCTAAAACGTCTATGAGCTTGAACTGTGGTATTCAGTTCTGGTATGAAGAGCTCTCTATTATCATCAAGAAGCTAGAAAGCGAGAATCAATTTTTCACATTTCTAGCTCACTATGTTACCCTATTCAAAGCCTCAATCACATCTGTAGGAGCCAAGTTCAACTCGTCCAGAATAACCCAACTTCCATCACGAACTGCTTTAACTAGAGCACCTTCTCTGAATACAAGTCTTCCGTTTTCATCTGCCACATATGACCCCATATATCTGGAAGAAAACAATGCAAAAGAAAAACATACTTTCAAACATACTCTTGAACATCAGTGTGTTCGTGGTTATTAATTCGAACAACATTGTTTCCAGTTATTTTCGCCAGATGGCAAACAATGGAAGTTTTTCCAGCACTTGTTTCACCTTCGAGGAGGATGGGAAACCTGTTGGAGATGAAGCATAAAATCTTTTGGAAGTAGGCTGCTTTACCTGCCGCTGCAAACTATTCTTCCAATTTCGGCTAAATTCTCTTTCACAGTTTTAGTTATTACATAGTTTTTATCAGATTTTGGAAACAGCGTCCCTTGTTCAATCCAATAACCCATTACCTGTAGAGAACGAAAACATAAATCACCAACTGTTCTATCTTACATTTACGTAACTTCTATCCGAGTCCTTACGGGGTTCTGGTATCGGTACATTGTCTTGCAGTTTGAACGTACTCCTAATGGTGAGTTTCATTTGCTCTTTCTCCCCCGTGTTCAAGTTCGTAAGAAAAGCCATGCAAACCTACAGAAAGAATTTAGATAACCGCAGAACAATGAACTGTACCGCTTCAAATAAAGATCGCTCTGTACTGCCGAACAAATTGTCAGCAGCAAAAAGTAGAGCTCTACATAATGTTCGCAAACTGCAAAATAGATTTAAACTTTTTTCCACGAACTAATGCTCACCTGTAACTATTTGGATACGCTTCTTTTGATTGCAAGTAAAACTTGACTAGAGTTTCAGCTACGCTATGTTTCATACTTGGTAAGTAAGAAGAAACCACCAATCCTAATTGTATTGGATCATTCATTTCATCTACATAAAATTCGTTAAACCTAAACATTATGTTGAAAAATAGTTATGGATTTTTGAACTTACTTGGTTCGAACACTAGGTGGAAGCCTACGCTTCCCAGCATCTGTAGCTGGGTTCATACACGCAAAAAGACGGAAGTTGGGATGGCTTTTGGATGCTATAGCGTGAACGATGGCGTCAAGGCATTCAGGAGAAGCCAAATTGATCTGGAAATATACTTTAATAATATTTCAGTATATTCATAGATGAACAACCGCATTCTTGGAATAGCAAAAAAAATTGTCATGAAGTGAATAGCGCGCTACATATTCTAATGTAACGTTATTCAAATATGTTAATCACAACGCTTTCAAACAATCAGCTTATGGAAAGTAAAAACATACCTCATCAATGAGCAGCCAGTTTCCTTCCTCTATGGCTTCTAACACAGCTCCTCTCATTATTGTGAAAGGAACAGCATTTTTTTCCAATCCCTGACGAATTCTGCGAGCACGGACCACTACTTCAGCCCATCTCGGATCCTATAACACAAGAGAAAAATTAAAAAACCCGTGCTTGTTCATTCTTACGTTTTGCTCTTTACTCATCAAAGCTTTGTTAGCAGTCTTCTCAACCACTATTAAATAATCTTTATATCTACCGCTGGATAGACAACTCTGAAACATTTTCTAATGACAAAACAACGGGTGAGCCCACCTCTAGATTCGATAAGAACTTTTCGTTCTTATTTTTATCGTAAGAAGATGTGAAAACATCGTAGTAGAACTTCGTGAAAGGTTCTAAGATATACGCCAAAGTAGTAGGTTTATAACTGAAATAATAAGATGATAAGTCAAACATAAATCACTAGCATACCCTTCAATCAACTCGTCAGAATCTGATGTGGGGCTCACGTTTACAACTTTTAAAGGAATATGAAGAGAAGATGCCAAAGCTTGAACAACGGAGGTCTTTCCAACTCCTGTTTCTCCAACTAAGAGAACAGGCTCGGAATATCTAACACACACACTGATTCTTTCCATAAGTTGTAAAACATCCCTAAGAGGAACATGGTGAAGCCAACCAAAAAAAATCTTTCAAACCTAGTATGTCCGAGTCTGTGCTTTTGAACAACTTTCAGAGAAGGAACCTTTGGTAATACAGCTCTTCCTATCTTGACCTGATAGTCATCGTGCGACAACGATGGTTGTCTAGCTAACAAATGAAATGACAACTGATCCCCTGTTATATTCAAACAAGTAGCTACCTGATGAAGAAATAAAGGGTTACGAAACAATGCAAAGCATACCTCTTCACATAATATTCGGGATCGCTTAGAGGGATCAGATAAACACCAACAATCAACAATTTCAACAAAAATCTCCATATTTGAAGATAAATCAACAGTATTAGAAGACAATCGAGCACAAGCTCGCAACAAATCACTGAAAGTGAAATCTCAATCAGAAAGTAAGGAAAATTATACTCACACAGAAGTTAAATATCTAGAATTTGCATGAGCAGGAACAGCCTGGACTGCAAGGAAAACAGAAACAAGGGTCTTAGCTAGATGAGCACAGCGAGGGTACGACTGAAAATCTGTATAAAGAAAGAATTCATGATACGAAAACTTACATCAATAATTAATCTTCTTAACTCTTTTTCAGTTAAAGAATTTAGAAAAACTCTCACTGGTACTCCTTCCAAAACATTATTTCTTTTACCGCGTGCACTGAAAGTTTTACTGAAGCAGACCTCTGATATGCTAAGCAAACCTCGAAGTAGCCACAATCCGAACACTATCATCAAACAATACTTCATCCCCAGAAGGTAACAAAGCTTTTCTGGATGAAGTTAAATCAACAACTTTTGCAACAACATCGGCATTTGCCATATCAATATCTTCAAGTAGTATCAGGCAAGGCTCTTTCAACCACTGAAAAAGCAGAGAAATAAAAAAGTCCACTTTGAGTAAACTCACCAGAGTGAAATTAGAACATTTATAACGAAATTGCCCAGCCACCTCAGTACTTTGGTAAGATCCGAAAAGACTCTGCAACAGAGGAAGTAGGCTTAGACATCTTCACTAAAACTACCTTCGAGTCAATTTGATCACCTAGTTGCATCACTTTAACGGGGAGTTTCAAATCATTTCCAACATGTTTTGCAATGTAAGTCTTACCGCATCCGATAGGACCCTATAATAACTATTACTATTTGATTTAGGCTTTTCTCTTACCTCTATGAGGCAGAATTGTTTCTGTTTGATTGCAACTTTCAGCTGGTCTACGGTGGCTTGCCTAGTTGGTAACACATTACCTATTTCTAAATTAATTATAATTCACAAATGAACCGTTCTGTAACGAACCTTCCGTTGAATCTTTTAAAGAGCCTAAATTTCCCGTGCATGCTTTCTTAGGTTTGCTGATCTCAATTTTCTTGGATTCGCTTTCCTCCCTCTTCCGTTTAGATGCTTGATCTTTTTTCTTTCCTTTGGCCATACTGAAAAATTAAAATAGATTTCGACAACTTCTGCATATTATGATGTCAAAAACGTTTCCTGTTAAAAAAGCAATCGAATATTTTTAACCTTAGGATTTTAAATCAGTAATTGAAAAATTGCAGTGTACGCAATTGCGTAATATACCATCAAAAAATTACATGCGTATCTTTCGATAGAATATTTCAATATTTTGCTTACAACGTTTTCATATTCTTTTCCTGATTATGGAAGAAGCAATCGCGGATCGCATCAGTCTGTTAGAGGAGACTCTTGGAATCAGTGAAAAAAACGATGTGAGTTTATACTTACTGATTCTTTAACCAAATTTAAAAGATTAAAAGCTCGGATCTTGATGTGCATGGGTTGATCAAGAACCTCGAAAGTAAAGGATTGAACCATATTCTGAAAACACCAATTGATGATCTTAAAAGATTACGATCCGTTTTGGATTCTGTGAGTTTTATAAAACCTTTGTCTTTTCTCATTATTTATCGTTCCAGCATGACAAAGATAATTTAACTGAGATGCTTTCTAACCTCGTTATAGCCGAAAAGTCCCTCATCGAAGAGAGAGCCGGAATGATTGAAGAATTCCAAACGAAACTTGAAGTCTGTTGAAATAGCTACTAGTTGTTTTTTCTTACGTATATCAGGTTGTTCTGGATTGTACATATATTAAAGACGTCGAAGAACAATCCAAAGTTTTGGATAAGCTAGAGAAATCAACGGAAGAAGTTGTCACCGAGTGGAAGCAGTAAGTCTCTAGTTTATCATTTTTACGTTAATCCCCTGTAGACATTGCCGTAAAATACAAACTTTTATTAACGAGTATGTGTGTCTTATACAAGGATTGGTACAGTACCAAACAAAGTTAGAAACTGAGGTGAGGTTCCCTTTCAAACCATTGCAATCTTCTCTACTATTAGGTAACACAACTGGAGCTCATGAAAAAAAGAAATAATGCCAAATCCTGAATGTAGACGAACATGTAAGATCATTCAGAAACTTCGATAATGATCTTTCGATGACTTGCAGTCGCGTTCCTCAAAAATACGCATGAATTAGCATATTTTTACGTGGGACGTTCCCATTTATTTATTATTCTTACAATTCTCGAACGGTTGTTTGTATTATCTCCTTTCTTTCCGCTTTATCCCTGTCAGAACAAGTAATATAACCATAAAAATACATACTAACTAAAGTTTATATGGATGAGAGCTTGTTTATTATTACAACTGAGAAATGTTCAAAGAGTGAAAACCCGACTATACAGAATTCGCAGCTTAAATTAAATGCATCCATAAGGAAACAATAACCCCAAATATAAGTTTCATAACAGATTTGATTAATGCAAGACAAATTAAATGAACAAATGGCTGGTAAAACATTAAGAGGATCAAACTACTCATTACGCTATGTTCTATTGTCATCCTCGAAAAAACTCCCGGAATAACACTAGGTGCAGTAACAGCAAAGTTCCATGTAAGACACGGGAGAAAACATAAAATGCAAATCTTACGCAGGGTGTAGGTTGCCAGATTCATGAAATCGCCTTCTTCATAACATCATCGAACACTATGAGCGCAGATAAACTATTGAAAGCAGTATCTCCGAAGGTTAAACATTACAACAAGCAAGACCCCCCTCAGAAATACATGAAAAATGTTTGGAATATTGTGCCCTATCTCCATTCGCAAGCGTTCCTTGACGCAACAAGGGCTGCCAGAGATTGCAGTCGCTACAATACTTTTGGTTATAAAAACATATACGGTAAGCACTACGCGTTGACTTGAACTCGAACACAAGTTTTTAACCTTTTTATTTAATCTTTTGTGTTGATAAAGCATGAGCCTCATAAACACTTCTATAAATAGATTGACTAGAGATGTTTGATACCGTAACACGGATTTGCAAAGTGAAGCACATTAATCACAAGAATATAATTTTTTCTAGTTTTCGCTAGGTAGATACGATGGATGTACAAAGAAAAAAGAATAACATGGGAATGAAAAATATCCAAAAGTAAAAGAAAGGAATGGTGAATTAAGGACGAAATAGCTTGAGCTCCGCCATAAGAAACTCGGAAAGACAATGAAAACTGTTGGTGCATAGCCTGGATTGGAATGTCTTAAACTTCACAAACATGACAAGATAGGTTCAAAATAAATTTCAAAAAGGAAACTAAGATTATCACAACGTTAGTAAAACGCTAGTTATAACAGTCATATAATATTATCCTACTTCACACAGGTAAATATATATAAATAAGATTAGTGTGTAAAGCATCTTATGTCTATCATAGTCACCGGTAATTTTGAGTCCGCTCCTATCGATGTTAGACCTTTCTGTTAATTAAACTAAAAAATAAAAACTATTTGAGCACAGGAAATGATAAGTGCGAGAAGTGGTATAATATGAGTCACTAATGGAGCAAGAGAGGACACAGAATCATCTTGACGACTGATAGATCGAGCCATAAGAGCGGAAGGATGTCTTCCTCCGAAATCAGTGGTTTCTTCTGTCGTTCCAAACATTACTAAATCCCATTTAACAAGCTCAGCATCTGAAAATGGCACTACGTAATGAAGTTTTAACCCAGAAGTTACCATCCCATCCATCATTGTCAATTTCTAACGTCCATAAGCCTGTTGCTGTTTCTCCCCAACTGTGAGTTGTCATGAAAGCCCATTCCACGAAACCGGCTCGAGAAGCATCCCGTGAGCGTTTAGTTAATAGAGTCGATCTTGTACCTATTTAAGAATTTTTCATTGAAATCTTCGAATATTCGAAGTTACCTAACGGACTAGTCAGATAAATTTTTATATCACCACGTTTAGGAGCTTTCAGAGATATAATGGCTTGAACGTGCTCTAAATATACAACATGGTGGCCAGGATCAGCGAGACAGCCATCAGTGTATAATTGTAGTTGTAATCTATTTCCGTTTGGAATAGCTCTGAAACAAGTTTTTACTCATATGATACCACGATGAACTCACTTGAATCGACTAGGATAGAATTGCCAACACACGCGTTGAGTACCAACAGTGGTCCAGTTTTTCGCTAGCCGAACCATTGCTCCAGCATCCATCAACCCATACCTAAATCAAATCTTTATTCAATGTTCAAAAACTTAACAATACCCGAAACTGTGAGAGACATTTCGACCAACTCCATTCGTAACCCAATCTCCAGCTCTCAAGTGTATAGGTTTAGCAGTTCGTATGACAATATGCTGAAATATAATTTTAAAACTCGAAAACAAAACTGGGTTACCTGAAGATCTCTCCATGTTAATTCAGGATTAGCTTCTAAAGCTAGAGCAACAATGCCAGCTGCTAAAGGTGCAGACGCTGATGTTCCAGTATGAGTATGAGTACACGCATGATGGAGATCAGTTGTTACCTTCAAACGAAACTTTTAAAGAATTGAAAAATTCAGAACTCACAATCATTTTCTCTCCACTAGCCCCACTAGAGTATGTAGTTGCTAATGTGCTGCTACAGGCTTCAGAATACCATGGTATGTTGCCGTTTTCAGTGGCCGATGATATTGATAACGTGTAAATACTACAAAAAGGAACATTATTAAGAGTCAAACTTATAGATAACCTGTTGGTATATCCGTCACAATTGCAAGAATCGGCATCTTTTCCTCCATTTCCAGAAGCCCAGATGAACACAGAACCTTTACCTCTGCGCCCTTCACGGATACCTCGTTCAAAAGCTGCGCGAGTTAATTTAGCTGGACCATCAACCGTACGCCCATCATCGTCAGGTCCCCAAGAAGCACTGAAATAAATGTTTCAGGCAATACAATTATATCTTATTACCTATAAATATCGATGTAATCCGAATTGTGACCAAGTGAAGCAGCTTCTACAGCGTCACTCACATCACCATCAAGCATACGGATCCCTCCAATATGGGCGTTATATGCGATGCCAACAATGCACAAGCTGTTATTGAAGATAGCGGCAACTTCTCCCGCACATCTGCAATTATAGATATATTTCTCTGATCCAGACAATATGGATTCTTTTTGATCATGCCGCTTCTTTGATTTCATACTAAAATATGACACATCATGAAACAATTTTGACATTCGTTCATCTCTAACCATTCTATAGGCATGATAACACGAATGACTAAATCAAACAGTCTCATAATACAAAGACATCAACGTAATATTATTTCAAATTACTATACCTCGTTCCATGTCGGTTCTCATCGGAATATTCATAGCGTGGCATTGGATCATCGTCTCGGTCGTTCACGTCATAAGACGCGCGGGCATCCTAATAAAGAGAAAAGACTAATTAAAGACTTAAGAAGAATTTCTTACGTAATTAGGAGATATATCAGGATGTGTTCGTTCCAGACCGTCGTCAAGAATTGTGACAACAACCCCTCGTCCTGTATATCCAAGGTCCCATGCTTCTTTAACATTATGATCCATTTTAGTGTTAGAGGAGAGATCGGCTCTATTCTAAATAAGAAAACAATAAAAGACATAAATAAATATAAAAGATCTGTGAAAACACGGCTTAACTACTCACCAAATACCACATGTCGGTCCACAGAGGGTCATTAGGATCTGGGTATTTACGATTTCTCGACTTGCTCACTAACGAATCATCTTCATTATAGATAATGTCATTTGTCTGCAAAAAAGTAAAAATAATATATTTTCTTCTTCATCTCAAATCATACATCATCGTGCATTCGACTATTTCGTTGATATCGGCGAAAATCTCGTTTGACGCGCTTTTTAGCGACTTGTTGCTCTACCCATGTTATCTAAAAGAAAAAAGTGATCATTTTCCGCGAATCAAAGTATGTATAAAACCTCAGGCTCATGTGTGATAGCGTTCAACTGCAAGCTACGTGATTTTCTCGAAGATCTGGTACGTTGATTAGCATTACGAAAAAGGAAATAATCTTCACCCGGAATAATCTGGAAAGAGTTATCAATTTCGGACTTAACACACTTTAATCTGTTAAAAAATAATGAAAAAAGGCTTACTCGACCCAGAAAGATATACCCATATTTGGAAGCCAGGGCCTTTGCTTTAGTTTCATCCGCTCCATCTATACGAAGGGCCCATTCATTTGTATAAGCTTTCCTCAAAGCCGAGGCACTTGAGGATGTGGTTGAAGTTAGAAAATATGCTTCCTGAATAGAACACTTTCATAATTGATGAAGTAGAGACAACGAACGTACATCTGTTTTGGCTGATATTGATGAAATTGAGAGTAGAAATATGCAAAAACAAAACAAATCAAAAAAAGAAAAAACCTGCCGAGTCCTGCAATTGGATTGTAGATGAGAAAGTGAGAAACAAGGAAGTCTTACCGTCTGCATATTGAAAACGGTCTTGTAACGCAGTTAGGTATGAGATCCATAAAAGGAGTAGCAGAGGTCGGATAACGACAAATCAAATAATTCTTTTCAGCATAGCCGAAGAATCAAATAACCAGCAAATCACAGTTCTGTTAAGAAGAACGTCAGATGTTTCCGACAACTTCCTCTGAACTGCTCAACACCTTTCAAACTGAAACAGAACTGTGAAATTGTGAAACAAGTGTGTGATGAAATTGAATAAGACGAGTAATGTGAAATACAATTCCATAAAAACGTTTGATGACTTTAGAAAAACCAATAACTCTTCTAGAAGGGGTTGATACAAACGAATGAACTTCAGAAGGGTCAACGCGAGAAGTTCATTAGGTTGCTTTCGTACGAATACGGAAGACGTTCATTAAGAAAAATGACGAGAGAGGACAATGTTAATGAGACATTCTGAAAAGAACACAAGATTGTTTTGCTACTTGATATGCTTGAAGGCTTAGAAAAAGAAATGGATGAAATAGTCTCTGTCTCTCTCTCTCTCTCTCTCTCTCTTTCCCTCCCTCTCTGTCTCACTCTTTCCCCTACCCTTATAATTTTTTGACTTCCTAGAATCTTCGCAACAGGTGATCAGAGCGAAATCTATTGAGGAAACAGCAACCTCAACCAACCCACATATGTACATCGTCGGCTTCATTGCCATAAGTTCAGAATATTTGACTGTCGCCGCTAGGGGACCATTTAGATCCTTCAGATCCTACACTATTCATTTTCTCTCGAGATTTGACTACGATTATGCAAATTACGTGACTCAGGGCGACCGATTCACGTGCGACAGACAAGGGTCGAAGGGAAATGAGACGGAAACCAGAAGGAGGATTTGCTTTTCTTGGCCCGATTGGCCATCCGAATAATCAAAACGTTCCAGACGACTGCAGACATCTGCTGAACGAGACGTAAAGGTCATCGCAGTCTATTTTAGGAAAATCTCCAGATAACTTATAATACTCATGAGAATCATAGTTTACATTCAAAATATGTTTAAAGAAGTTTTTAAAGCATTGAACTCAGTGCTCTAAATTTAAATAAGCGGAGCAAGAAAGAAGCTCCAGAAGGAGAAAAACTTCGAAGTAACTTAAAATACATTTGAAAGCTCAATATATCGGAAGTTGTCGACCTTAGCTACTTTTTAAATGAATAAAAGAGAACAATCGATCGAAAATAAGACTAGGTCCATGCTCATGATCACTGATAAGAATGAGATTAGTCTGTTTATGTGCCTCCTTCTTTCAAAATGGTAAAAGATGAAGAAGGCACAATCAAAAAAACCGGAACACCAAGCAGTTTTGAGAAGCTGAAATACGGAATATCGTGCGATAAGAGTAGCGATTAAAGCAAGTATCTCTCCATGACGAGTTTAATAAGTAAATTCTCTTTTAATCTCAGATTATGATTTTCATTGGAAAAAAAAAATTTTCCGTTACAACCAAGTAAGATTGAAATTAAAAAATATGTCGTTTCGCATAAACAAAGCACCAATAGCCTAATATCATATTCTAACGAAAATGAGAATTAACAAAATGAAACGGAAGTCTGTTGGAAGAGAAGACGACTAATAAGAAATCTCTCTCTTTCCGTCTACCTCATAAGCACTCTTTCTTCTTCCTCCTTCTCTTTCTCTTTCTCTCTCTTTCTCTCCCTCTCTCTTTCTTTCTCTCTCAGGCTTATTCATGTGAAGGTTAAAAGAACATTGAAGCAATGACTAACACAATAAAGGAAAATGTGAATCAATATTATCATAAATCAACAAAACTCCTTCTAATATTATTAGGAAAAATCGATAATGTTTGTAAACATGAAGGAGGGGGGGGGGGGTGGTGGCTGTGTGGATAATTATGAGAAAGTAGTCTGTTGTTTCCACTTTGTAGAAAGAGGGAAGTGATCAAACGATAAACTACAATATAGAATCAACCGTTCAACACATTCAATCAAAATATAAATGAAGATGGCGAAGCACTTGAGTTACGTGAAAGACGTGGAATAACAAATGAAACCAAAAGTTTAGTTAAATGTTTGTTGAAACAACGACTTAAAGCTATTTCTCGGATGATTCATTCGTAGACAGCTTCAGCGGACATTATTTAAGAAGAATTTTGTATAAAACGTACGTCTTCACACAGACGTGAAACAGAGGAAGAAAGAGGTTGTTTTCAACTAAAAATCATTCAACGAAAAGTCTGACCTCACAAATGCTTGTATGAAAAACAAACAAATTGATAAAAACTTCTATCAAAGTTTTCAATCCTCAAGTGGTTGCTTAAACCCAATAAAAAGATTTATATGTGAGGATGATTGTTAAATTAAAAATGACGAAGATTTGAGGAGACTTTGTGGATTCTTCGACGGCCTGCTCTTCTCTTTCTCTTTCTCTCTCTGTCTCTTTCTCTCTGTTCGTTTGCGTGTAACGAACGAAGAGCAACAGAATGAAAGAAAAGACTATTCAGAGATATTATATATAATAAAGAGTATTTAGAGCATCAGGATAGCTATAAACTACAGGTAAGAGAGAGGATCAGAGAATAAGAATGAAAATTGTCGTAAGAAAGAAGGACAGGTGTTTTGGTAGACAAGGCCAGTGACCGTAGAGTAAGGAGGCACATAGAGTTGTGAGCGGAAGAATGGGCGAAACGAAGAAAAAGACTCAAACGAAAGGAAAGTCTTCCAAGAGATAGAGAGAAAGAAAGAGAGAAAAGGCAGGATCTAGAGATAGAGACACAGAGAGAGAGAGAGATTGCAACACCTCAAGAATAGCAACAAAAATTAAGAAAAATGAACAAGGTGCCAACATGTGCAAATGACCATCGGACATCATTATATTTTGGTCAATTAACAGTCCAACCAACATCCTGTTGGCTATCCGTTGACTGATCTAGATCAAGAGGAAGGCATAGAAGAGAAATCAATCGATATTCACAAAATTAGCATATAAAAAGAATGTTTCAATAGATGGAATATTGTGTGTAAATGGTATTCCTGTGTCTTTCTCTTCTTCTTTTTTTTGTCCTGTTCAAATAGTCTTTGAGAGTTTATTTAAGCTCGACCTTCTGCTATTCGGTCTTCTTTCCATTTTTGGGGTCACGTATATTCTATTTCTCAAGTTAAGGATAGCTTCTTCTACATTCTTTTCTCTTTATTCTTATTTGATTGAAAAGTACAAAGAAAGGCTGATGACTAGCTGAACTTGCAAACAAAATTAAAGAAATGTTATCGAATTTCATTAAAATTGAACTGAATTGTATACATGAATAGTCTGTTATTATTCAATCAACTTTCCTTTCATCAACCATAATTAGATCAAAGCTTAAATGTATGCAAATGTTTAATAAATTAGTTAGAAGAGATTTGAGCTTTCAACTACAGTCGACAAGATCATAAAAGTTGAAATAAATGGATAAGTTTATGCAAATTTAATACACGTTTGTTAAAGAGTTGTTTCGTTTAACCAAGTTGAACTACTACAAGAGGAAGAGAAAGAGAGAGAGAGAGAGACAGAGAGAGAAGTGAGGAGGGAGGGTGAGAGGGCGTCGGATACGAAAAGAGGAACCGAAATGCATTGAACATTTGGATAGCAAATCTGGGAATTGGAGAGACAAATGAATAATAGAAAAGCTCAGAAAGGAAACAGCAAATTGTCAAAGAAATTGATAGGTTAGACGAAGCTTTCATGGACATTCTGTTTATAAAAAGGAATTTTTTGAAATATTCGTGTTGACACTCAGTAAAAGCAGCTGGATAAGCGAGAGTACAAGGTCACACAGATATATTAAGAGGGTTCATAAAGGAGAGAAAAATGTAAAAGAAAGTAAATAAAGTGTGAATAAATTTGTAATTGAGTGAAGTGGCAGGAAAGAGCATTGAATGAAACAACTTAAAACAACCTTTTTTATTCTCCTCAAAGTTGGAAAACAAAAAAATAAAAGGAGGAGAGAGAGAGGGGGGGGGGGTAGAAACTTTCACTTGTTGAATGGACATTGGCCTGTTCGACCAGTTGTCCGTTTGGCCTTAAGGTCCGCGTGTCTATCCTTTACTCATCTTCTGTTATCCGGTTTTAGTTTCAATTAGTGATAAATAAAGAGAGTGAGAGAATGACACAGAGGGAGAGAGAGATACAACGAGGGAAACTTATAAAGGGAAAATGGTTGTAAAACGAAAACAGACGTATCTTCAAAGAGGAAACTTTTCATATTTTTATGAGAGGAACCTCTTCAAAAATACTTCAGAATTTGAATAAAAATTATAAATTTTATGAAAGGAAAGAGAAGAAGAGTGAAAGGAAGGAACAACCGCTCACTTGTCGCGACAAAAAAATAAATGAAAAGGTCACTTTGCTGTTACTTTCCCGCCCTACTTTCACACACACATACACATACACGTGAGATTCACGTGTCTAAATTGTTTTTTTGATAAAAAACAAACAAATAAATAAATAAATTTGTTTTTTTCTTTTACAATAATGTTTGGCAAAAACATTTTTGTTTAAAAAAAGTTTTGTTTCTCTCATTTGTCGGAAATTTCTTGTACTTTTCAAGCTTAACATGTGTCGAAAAAAAAATGCTTTTGACACGGAAAAAAGAAATTTGCGATGGTTGGTTGGGTAAGAGAAAAGAAAAATAAAAAGTAAATTTGATCATTTTGTTAATGTTTAAACCAAATATGTGAAGAAGTTTATTCTCACACAAGGCAATTCTTTCAAATATTTGTGTGTGAATTCAACAACTATCATAACATGGAGACAGCAGTTTGTTTTAAAAATTTTCTTCGAAAAAAGGCACAAAAAAGGTTTGAGAAAAGCCAAAAAGTCTCTTTTGTCAATCAAAATATGTCTGAAATAGTCGTTGATGGGAAAAGACTAACAGAGACGAAGCCAAAATGAAGTTTGAAAGTTAATAAAAGAACGTCAAATGGTAATTAAAGGGAAATTAGTGAAAAAAAAATAGTTTGGTTCGCTTCGAAAACATAGAGGGAGGTCATGAGAAACAGCAGAGAGTTGGAACTGGAAAATTGACCTGGTCAAACTAAAAAATGAAGAAAATGGGCAACTAGGAGGGCTCAGCTGCAGAATATTAAAAGAGAAAAACGGAAAAAGCAATAGAAGCGTTAAAAGAGAAAAAAGACTGATGATGGTCATCTAATTAACGAATCTGAAGCTTTGTTTCCTTCTAATCTGATTCGTTTCTATACTGCTTTGCAGTCCAAATGACCAGATATGGAGCTATGAAATAACAAAATGAATAATATGTTATAAATGAGCTTTATATGAGAATTTTGAATAAAAAAAGCGATAGAATAATTGAAGCTTTCAATGCCGACGACAATGAGAAGAAGAAAGCCGATTGAAGACGTCGTCGTCGATCTGCCAGAAGACACGCAATATATCCAACTCTGGTTCTCTAGCATTTGAGCTTCTCAAACGCTTGCACTCTCTTTCTCTTTTATGTTCACATATATAGAGGGAAGGGAAGAGAGAGGGAGAGATCTATCAAACTCTCTTTGATCTTATCCTGCTTTCCTCCCTTCTCTTTCAGCTTCTTTCAAACTGAAGTCAAAAGAAACTGAGAATGGTCTTGTTGAAATATGTTTTTTATATTCCCAAAGCGGATAGTTTCGTCATAATCTAACAATCTCCTCCCATAACGAGAAAAGGAAGAAGAGATTTCTTTGTTAAAATTAGAATATGAAAGCACATTCGCGTGTATTTTCAATTTTCAAAACTCTTAAAAGGAAACGAAAAAAAAAGAAAAAGAAACATGAAAGCAAACATGTATTGATGAAGAAGATATGTCCTTTTATATTCAAAATTTATAAGAAATCTCTGTTGAAAATCAATTGAAAGGATATTTCGTAGTTTGAACGAGCAGAATGCTGGTGGATGGGAGAAAAAAAATTTTTTTTCATAAAAATTGCATCGTTTAAACTATTTTTGTCGAAGGAAAAGGCTTTGTGTTCCGTGTAAGTTTTGACGTCATCTTACGTGTATTCTTCCAGCCAGAAGCTACAAGTGAACGACAATTTGAGAAAAGGGAAATGCTGCCAGTGCACAAGCGAGAAGCTGATAAAATCATTTATTTTCTGGCAGAGGCAAGGCAGAATTAGTCAAAAGGCTATCGGTCGTCTGATGTGTCCACAAAATGTTTTTTTTCGCTTGTCTTCTTAGAGACTTAAGCCGACGTTGATATGAGTTAAAGTCAAAGGAATTTAGCCTGAGGGAGATGGTAAGGGAGAAAAGAGATGGGAGAGAAAGCAAAGGAAACAAACGAATCAGTTTCGACCCAAAAAAATATTCAACATAAGTCGTTGTATGTGAAATTACATTAATATATATTGTACTTAAGCATTGAGGACTCGAATCTGTCGAACAGATTGCAAATGACCGTAATTGGTAATGGGAGATAGGAGCGAAAAGCCTTTCATGATTACGAATAATAAAATCTTATTTGAGATTAAAAAGAACATGAGTACTTAGGCATTATTCTTTTGTTTATGAGCTTCTCTGAGCGCAAGACATAAAAATTGAAAAAAGCATTCAGCAAGAGTATATCGAAAAAGGAGAAGCACTAAAGAAATCAACTTAGAGGAAATAGTTCCAAATCCATAGAGGGTATGATAGAACTACGGAGGTCAGAATGTCAAGAGCTAATTTTGTTGGAAAAAATTTGGAATTCACAGCCGGATGAAGCTGCAGAAGCAGCGTGTATGATGATGACGGCTTTCGTTTTCATCTTCCACCCTCTTCCTTTTTTCCTTCATTCCGTTCCTGTCTCTCTCTCTCTCTCTATCTCATTTCTCTTTTTATTCTAACGTGAGTAGTAAGATGACAAGACGATCAACAAAAAAGTTAAAACTTCATCGACTTCTGAGGTCATTATAGACTCGTTTTACTATGAAAGGTAGAATTTTGAAATTCATCCAGTTTTGTCGTAATAACCTGAGGCTATTTACCATCCACTCATTTTTTTTGTTGGAAAATTCCATAAGTGAACACAACGATGAAACAGAAAGATGACAGTGACAAGCTCATATATGGAGAGAATTTGCATAAAACACGCCGGTTTCAAAAAAAAAATCGAAAGCAGACTTGAAGTACGTGGGAATAACGTGGGAAAATAGAGTCATTTTTAAAATGAAGTGTCGTAGAAAGCGGTTGAAAAATAGGAAAAGTGAAATGAAACTTTCAAAGAAAAAAATGCGAAAAATTGAATTTGTATGGCTGGACAAGCAGAAATGGGCAAATAGAAGAATCCTTGTATGTCATGAGAAGCTTTTTGTCTTTTTTCGGCTTCATCTTCCTAAGAAAATGATGAAGAATATACACGGAAGTCTGAGCTTTAATGTAATTCCTAATAACGAATTTATGAAAAATGAGACGACGCGATGAAGATAAACGAGAAGACGATGCGGTCATCTGAAGACGCTTCCTTAATTCTACTGCTCGACATGTCTGTGCTCCAATGAAGCTTTCGTCTCGCATATGCAAAATGACCAGAGGCCAATGCAAGATTTTGAACGCAAAAAGGAATAACATGAGCGGAAGGGTGAGAGTCGGACGCAGTTGATGAACTGAAGGATGATGAAGAGAAAGCTTAAAGATGTGTGAATATGGACTAGCTTCATACCATAAGGATAGAAATTAGAAAGAGTGAAGTACGAAGAGAATAGTAAGAGAGAGAGAGAGAAATAGAGAGAGAGAGAAAGCGAGGAAAGAACCCATGATGACCTATATAGTAATGATGAGAAAGAAAATGTAAACAAGGGCACAATATAGCCCCTAGGCAGCTAAGTAGCCAAATTAGGAAATATGGCGTCAGATGGGTCAAAAGCTTCCAAAGACAATAGAGACGTTGGATAAACTCAAAAACAATCAGACATTCTCTCTTATGTTTCATTTTAGCTAATTATAAGAATTTCACAGGAATAGAACTAGAAAAACCGGAATAGAAAATGCAAAAGTCAAGTAAGATGGGCGGAGAGGAATAGCGAGGAGGAAGGCAGGTGTGGTAATTCTTGTGAGGAAGAATAAAAAAGAAAAAAGAAAAATCGAAAGGAAACAAACTGTTTCCAAAAGAAATTTCAATTGAAGAAAGCCATGTTACTCTTTTCGCTCTCATCCTACAGAACACTCTCATCAGATTCTTTCATTTCGTCTCTTTTCAAGAAAAAAAGCTTCAAAAAAGGAAAAGGAAATATCGTCTCTTATAGGGTTGAAAGAAAATGAATTCTCCTGGGAATTTGGGTTTCAAAAAACAAGAAAATTAATGAAAATTAAATGAAAAAAATAGTAAAATTCTACCAACATCACTCTGTCATATCTGTTGATTTTCACACCAAGTTAAACTAAAAGGTCAAGATCATTCTGGAGTAGATCAAAATGCAAATAAAGAGAGACAGAGGGAGAGAGAGACAGAGAGAGAGAGAGAGAGAGGACATTGTCGAGGGTAAAAGGTCAGGGGGTTCTTTCATGAAAATAGAAATTTAATTATTTCAACTAATTTTGAGAAAAAAATTGGATTTGAAGGAACACATCGTCACATCTTCACGTCTTCATAGTCTGGTTCTTGGCAGTTTGTATCCAAATTTCTGATTTGACAAAAAGAAATTTGGGTCAGATTCTATTAGCAACAACAACAAGAACGGATAATCTGACGCTTCTGTGCATTTCTATGTTTCACCCAAAGGTTCACCGAAATATTTTTGCTACAATATAATTCCATGAAAAATGTTGAAGAAAGATGAGTGACATTCAAAAGACACTCAACTGTCTCTCTTCACTTTAAAAGAGAAAGTTTTGAAAGCTTAATTGGTTAAAGCTTTAAGCTGAGATGCTTGAACGAAAAAAAAGAAAGGTTTTTCAATTGAATTAAGGGGATGAAACATTTATTTGAGGAAATAAAAGATCATCCAAGGTTTGTAAAAGGAAAAGAAAATAGTATCATCTGGCTTGACTTTAAAAGGAACAAAAACTTTTGCAATGAATAGCGTAAGTAATGAAGACGAATTGATTCAAAAAAAAAAGAAGTGAGAGACAGAGAGGGAGAGAGAAAAAAAGAAAAAAAACTTTTGCTTTAATTATATGTATAGTTAACTATATCTTATTCAGCTTAACAGCTTTTCAAACGAGATTCTAGCTTATCATGATAAGCAAGATGATAAACAACATCAAAAAATCTTTTTTCCTTCATCATAAACGGCTATTGGCAACTTGTCAAGATGAATATGATTGATGACGTCACACATATGGTTAGTAGATTTTGGTGTGGGAATATATAGTTAAGGAGAAGTTCTTCACATCTGTTACGTTCATATTCAAGCAGATGATGCAACATTTTCTTTTTTTACAGAAAAAAGCAAAGTAAAAGCCAGATGGGAGCTAACTATACCATATAATTAAGTTTTTAACAATTTTAAACATTTTATACACATAAAGTGGTGGGTGATATAGCATTAGTCACCATTTCACAAGTTTATTTTGAAAAGAATGCATTACCCGCGATCCATTCTGACTCATATAGGCAATTAAACTTTTTTTCCACGTGTAATCGTGTTCAGCTAAACTCACGTGAACTCATTGGAAACATTTTCATTTTAAAACTTCTGACGTTCACAACCGGTTGCACATTATTCGGATTATCGAATAGTAGAAGTATTCTTTTGTTTCATTTATATATTCTCTTTATATAATACAAAAATAGTTAATTACATTCCATTATTCGATTCAGCAGGAGAAAAAGCTGGAGCTGATGCGCTTCTGCCCCATCGACCACCCCAGCCACCGCCACCCCATCCTCCTAAAAAGAACGTTATTATTCGTATAGTTTTGTATCTGAATTGTTGGAAGGGAAGTGATAGAGAGAAAAAGACGAAAGTACCAGAATTCCAATTATTTTGACCCCCCCATTGATCGAAACCACTCCATTGGCTTCTTCTGTCTTCATTACCATTTTCATTTCTTTCGCCGCCTATAGAACCGATTTTTGAACAAAAATAGGAAAAAATCAACCAAACACCCGTTAGTTCCAACCAAACATTTGAAAAAATCAAATGAACATAACTCGCAAGTATTAGAGAAAGCTAATCACTTATTTTGTCCTTTCTCAACTCACCGAACCAGTCATTGTTTCCCCAGCCGCCACCGCCGCCGCCTCCGCGGTTCCAACCTCCTTGATTTCCCCCATTACGAGGACCCCAACCACCAGCATTAAACTGGCGATTGTCCATGTTTTGTTCAGCAACAGGCTTAACAGATCCTTTAAATAAAATAATGAGAAAGAGATCAGAGTAAGACCGAAAAATACCAGCTCGTCCACGACACTTATCTCTCAATTCATATTGAGAGTAGCATGTACGACAAGAAGCTCGGCAATTCTCAGCCATCCATGGATTTTTTTGGCATTCACCCACACGTGCCCAGCCCGCACAATCCTTATGATAATCAGTGCACGCTTCAAAACGTTATTGAAGTTTTTAGAAAAACAACTGAACTCACATCCATAGTTATAATCTGTTGGGGTACAATGGCCACAGCTGACACGACAATTGCAAGCCATCCATGGACTTGAACTACGGCATTCACCCATCAGTCCCCAGTGTGGACAGCAAACATTTTCATTGTAACAGCCATCGGAGTTATCACAAGCTGCTATCGGTGATGCGGTAGTTGTTGCAGCTGAAAATAAAATTATGAGCATATTTACGATATTTTCTTGAAAATAAATTACTTTGTTGAGCATTGCTACCACATTCCTGACTACGGGTAAGTTTGCATTTATTACAACTTTTACGACAATTTTCACTCATCCACAGTTGATTCTTCGTACATTCTCCCGATCTGGACCATGTAGGACAGTTTACATGTCGATCAGTACAGTCTTAATCATACAGCGATAACGGAGATATTATGTTTGTTCAAGTACCATCTACTAGGCGGTACTGTGGTTTGCATTGAGCACAACTTGCTTTGCACCATTCGTTCATGTATCCAGTATTTCTGGAACATTCACCCTTTGATGCCCAGGTGGCACAACAATGATTTTCATTGAAGCATGTTTCCTAATGACATCATATTATAAATCAATAGAATATTGATTACCTGAGGCTGAATACGTACAGGTGGCTGTGTTGGACGTACTGTTGGTACAGTTGGTGTTGTATTTGCCTAGAATCGTTGATTTTTAATGATAACTTCTTATAACTCAGTGCTTACGGTAGCAACGCAAACACCTCCTTGACAAATTCCATTATAACACGGATTTTCGCCTCGTGTAAAACCAGGGCAAGGAGCTCCTTTTCGAATTTTGGCAGCACAGCGAGCATTACCATGGGATAGATCACAGAATAATGCACTAAGCAAAAAAAAATAAAAAATGTAAAAGTCTGAAAAGGTATTCTCACGGAGAACCACAATTGGCATTAGCAGCGGAGCAGGTTGGCCGTGGAGCGTAAGAGTACAAGTTATCTGTGAACTTATTGGATAGACCATCAACATTCCTCATGGGAGTAAAAGGTAATAATCCACCAGCGCCGAAATGGTTATTCGAAGAACAGAGTTGATTATCAGGTGGGTATAAGAGTTCTCTGTCTGCTCTCGACTTCAAACAACAAAGCTACGATGCTTAGAAAACTAACTCACTTACCTGCTTTGCTAATCTCCATTGTTCCCAAATCAAATCAACGAAGCTGTGATGCATGAAGAAGATAGGATCATTGGCAGAAGTAGAAGTATCAAACATATCTCCACCAACAAAAATATGAACATTACCATGAGTATATTCAAGACAATTAAAATCTGTCCGGTATGGGCAACCCTAATAGCGTGAAGTTCCAATCATCTCATTGTAATTCCTTCTTTACCTGTCTTGGTGAAGTGAATGCTAAAACTTGATCAACTTCTGTTTGTCTCATAACGAAGTCAATATCAGCCTGTGAAAATGGCGAACCCTGAGCTCCAACTTTTCTTTGAATGTTAGCTCTGCCCTTAACTTTCTTCTTCAAAAACCCAAACAAGGTTATCATACCTCGAGCGTTCTCCAATTCGTGAATGGACCATTTATGACGAGGCCGTTAGCGTCACTTCCTCCACAAAAATCTTCACTGAAGAAAAAAACGAAAACAAGTTCAGTATGACATAATCAGTGATAAACCTGAAGATAGCTGAATTGGCGGGAGTTGGTAAATGATGTTCTAATGTTGAATCCCAATAAGGAAGAAAGATTGATGGGTCAACTTGCCGAAGGGCAAATTCAACTCTGTGAAGAAGATTCCGTTCAGTATGTCTTGTTTTTATAAGGAAATAACCGTTTGATGAATTCACGATGCCATGGAAGGAAAGCAGGACCAGAATGGGCTCCTCCACTGTTACTCATTTGCGAATGAATTCGCCCAATACGTTCATATTCACCATTCTATTTCAATTGGCTTCTTTGAGAACTTTGTTTCGAAAAAAACCTCTTTAAGTGTACGAAAAGCGTTATGAAAACGTTGTCTCTCGTCATCGGTCATCATGCGATACTCTTTCCTTCAAGTAGATTATACTGAAGCACTTGTAGATGTTACCGAGTTACCTAACGGCTTTTTGTAGAGGCTTGCCATCAGGTAAAGTACATCCACCATTGGCTGTGGCTGTTCCTACACAAAATTAATCATTAATTGAACTATATTGTGTAGATAAACCTCTCAAATATGTGCACATGCAAGCTAAATCCATACACTGATAGATGGATGAAGCTATCGGAGCGAAATCAGCGGCTATTCCTTTACCTATTCCTTCTGCCATTCCAGGTGGCAGAGCGATTTTCTTTTTTGATGCAGCTTTCTAGTATCGAAAAACCTTGATCATAGTTGATATAGTTATCATACCCTAGCTCCATCATCCCATTTATGAATCTGCCGACACATGATTTTAGCAGCTTCATTTGGAGCTTCAGCACATGGATCTTGAGCTTTCACATCAATAAATAGTAAGAGAATAATGAAATACTTCATTTTTATTCTGAAATAATCAAATATAATATGAAAGAGAACGTTTTCAAATGGAAGAAAATGAAAGATTGTTTGGCAATAACTTGGTGTTTTAACACAATCATTGTAATGGAAATGAACCTGTCTTTACCTTTTTTTTTCCTTTTTTTCTCTCATTTCTCCTTATTAAATCTGTGTTTCAATTTCATTTTGTCAAACATGTTCGTCTTCCAAGGAAATTTGAAAAAAAAATTTTTTTTCTTATTTTTTCTATAAAAATTTTTTTTTTATTCTTCTTCAAAATGATTCGTTTAAGGACATGTGTCATTGTTTAAGATACTTTGATGTGTTATCGATTGACTGCTCAAGTCTTATTCATTACATTTCCACATCCATTTCACGTGGAAAACTTCACAAGAAAAATAGATGACGTCATTTCGAGATACTTTTTCGATTGTTGATCGGTTGCTCATATGGCTGTGAAATGACTATTTAAATATTCTGTTTTATATATATATTATCATTATTATTATAATTTCACTTTATTTTATAATCATTGAGTGAGTGATCTTCTCCTTTTTGCTACTTTTTCATATTCATATTACATATATAGTATGTTATTTGAAATCTACATTGAACATACAGAGAAAGTCATTGTCCACTCTCTCTCTCTCTCTCTCTCTTCCCTCCTATCTGTTTTTCATTCATTTTCTCTGTGTACTCTCTTGAATAAACATTATATATCATTTAATTTAATACTTTGTCAAGGTAATATTCAAAATGAGAGGCAAATACAGAGAGAAAGATTGAAGATGATCGATAGAGACGCAGACGACAGTGCCCACCTCTTTTTGAATCAGGGCGAATACACAACACTCCCTCTCATTCCTTCAGGGCTCAGTTATTTCAAGGACATTTACTCTCTGTATACATATATGTAGATATATATACACACATATGTCTTCTATCTACCTGTATATGTCTTGTACTTCATCTTTTTAATTATAATTAGCTCACATCATATACAGTTGTTTCAGAGAATGTCTGACAAAGGCGATGATGGCCAAGTTTTCGTTGTTGATAATCGTACACGAGATGATATGGTTCGCAATGTTCTTCTAATTATTCTCATTTTTGTGTGTCCAGTGAGTTGCTAAGTATATGATATGGTAATTAAAATATATATTTGAAGCCAGCAGCTATTGCTGTTGCATCCAATGAGTGCAATCTACATGTGTGTGTCTCATTCTTCCTTATGTGTTTCTTCCTCATTCCTGCTTACATTCATGGAATCTGGTACTGTTACTTCAGAAAAACTCCCGAGTTGGTCATCGCTTAAGGTAATACACATGCTTGATATGCGATTGAGAAGTCATTGATCAGCTTTTTCCAGATCTTCAATTCGAAACTCACACATCACAGCTTATAATCAACTATTGATCTTTCTACTATTATATTTATTATTATTGTTTATTTATTCATCGTTCTAATAAATATTTCTTAATATAATTTCATTTTCATTGATTTGAAGCTTAATAAAAGCCGAAGACCGTTGCCATGGTAACAGCCTTTACGAAAGGTTTTCAGCCTTGACGCGACGGTTTTATTGAATTCTTCATCTTCCCTTCATTAAAGCCTTAAAATATCTTTTTTTTTCTTATAAAGATCTTAATTAGTTGATCATGAGGCGACAGGATGATGGAGAGCATGTCAAATGGATGACCGGAGTCCAAGACGGCAATGCAGGTGAAACTTTCTGCATTGTATTAGCACACAACCATTTAAGGAATTTGGACGTTGCCACCATGCATTGCTTTGGGTGACTTATATGGCGACGGAGACACCAAACTCATTGTTGCTCATTTGGGTCCAAGGTCTTTCGAAACTCACTGATAGTTGCAAACAAATACCATTCAGCATAACATCTCGTGTTAGTATGAAACTTAAAGTGTTCAAAGGAATAACTCTCGTGGCGGAGAGTGTTCTTGCAGATTTTCCAACTGCTATTGCATCGTTCATAAATGACCAGGCACATCAACAATTCATGCTTATCGCTTAACCACAATCCTATTTCAGACGTCGTTACCGGCTGTAGCCGTAGCTTCTGGCTCTTCACTGTTGATTTATAAAAGTTTACGTCCGTTTTATAAGGTATAAGGTTTTCTTGTTTTCTTTATATAATTTGAATTGTGAAGTTCACAGTTCCATCTTCTCCAATTCATCAAGTAGAAGCAGAGGCTTGGCATAAAGCTGGACAACAAGAGCTTAGTTATGACGACTTGTTCGTTGTTATCACGAATTTGGTTGGCGAAGTTCGTTTTTAAGATGAAAGGGAGAGAGAGAAACACTTTTGGTTCAGATTTCTCCAAAACGTTTGACTTCCGTGTCTCAGACCTTGTTGATAACTCCCGAAGAGTACCGTACAGAATTCATTGATAAGTACTCGCAGAAAGAACTATCAAACCCCGTGAGCTACCTATCACAAACACACATATAGTTAACACTACATTTCAGTCGCCAATAACATGCTTGTCCACTCTCAAGAAATCAACAGCTGATAACTTGGATATGCTTGTATGTGGAACGGAGTACGGGTCAATACACATAATCGATTCACAAGCTTTCTCCACAGTTTCAACAATCAATCTGCCTTCAGTGCCGGTCAGCATCGTTCCATACGGTTAACCATTTCCTATAATTAGCCATATACCATCTATATTCTAGGTGTTTATGATGTTGATTATAGAATATTTGTGTCAACGCGTAGTTCACAGATATTTTCTCTCAAAAGAGATATGGAAAACGTCAAACCAATCATTACTTGTCGATCAAGTATTATTGGATTTGCACGACTAAATAAGACGGTTCGAAACATAAAAAATGCTATTTGAATATTATAATTTACATATAGTTAGCTGTTGTTTGTTCGAATAATACTCTAACGTACTACTCGTTCAAAGGAAAATTCTTAAATTCCATCAAAATCAAAGAAGGAGAAGTACAGTCAATAGAACCCTTTCATTATGCTCCTAAACAGTATTCAGGAGTCTTGATTATGCTTTCAAATGAGGTATTCCCATTCCCAACATCTTTTCTCTCATCTTCATATTACAGATACGATTATACAACGATCAATACTTATTAGATGTAATTAAGTCTGATAAGTCTCTTCAATGGATAAAGTTTGGACAATTTGGTAGAGAGGAAGCAACTCTTATAATGGGAACACAAGGTTCTTCTTCGTTCTTCTACCAACTCTTACTATAACTGTTTTAGATGGAGGAATTCTTGTTAAACTATTCCGAAGAGTGGCTACATTCAAAGAACAGCAGGATGTTAATCCTCATCCAATGTCTCACAATATCAAATTGAATATACCAAAGAAGACGAAAGTCTTTATCGATCAGACCTTACGAGAGAGAGAGCATGCAGGACAGATTATCCAGGTAATTATTCTGTTTACCCTTGTAACGACCCTGGGTATTGTTGTGTGTGTTCTGATGCGAGGGATCAGGCGTTTCAGTTACGAAATGATGCCAAGAGACTAACAGCTGAGCTTTCAGACATTCTCAAAGGATTTATTCCTTCTTCGATATCATACAACCAAAGCTTATGCTGACATAAGTACAAGTAATAAGATGGCTGTATCTACAACAGCTTCAGAACCAATTGAAATATCGGTTGATATCAATGGATTTGGTCCGACATTTCGAATGACGATTAATCTGACAAGCTCATCGTATGATTTGAATATGATTAAAGATATATATCTTCATATATATATATTTATAGTAAATCACCAATGTACAATATGTGGATATCAATAATTGGAAATGAGAAACTTTATAAAATAGAAAATCGTCTTATACCCGTCTCTATCTTAACATCTGGCAATTTTTATACATATACAACACTAATTCATTGTATATCACCTGAAAAGGTATATATAGATTTCATATTATTAACTATATGATATAATATAACTGTTATAGGGTATATCAGATGATATAAGAGTACTACTTGTAAGAGAAGGCCGCACACAACCAATTGTCTCAGCTCAAGTCATAATGCCAATAAGTGAAATGAATCTTTTCGATTAATTAAATCTTTCTCCTTGAACATTTCCCAATCAAAAACCTGTTTCTCTTTCTACTTCAGTACAACAAATATTTTCCCATAAATGTCTTCAGTACATCTGAAGGTAATCCTTTGTTATCTGAATGATGCCGTTGAGAAGGTTTTTCTCATTTGCGTTTTCAATTACCACAAGGTGTTGGAGAAGACGAAAGATTCATCCTTTTGAGGTAATCCCGGCTGTCCTTGTACAGATTTCGATGTTGAAAATGATAAGTTTTGAGAACGTTTTGTCAGATAGCCATTAAGCTGTTGGAAGACATCAACAATCACGAAAGCTTCATCAGGTAAAGTTCTCTGGAAAAAAAAAGAAAGATGTTTTGAGAACGCAGAAACGTTTCGAACCTTGTAGTTCGTCGTCTCAAATTGGATATTTTCGTCAACAAAATGAATTTGATTGAAAATGGAAGTAGAAATTGTCAAAAAAGCAACAAAAGTCGCAACTGAAATAACAGAAACTGAGATCATTATTGCCAATTTGATAATTATCTTTCCTTATAAGGAGAGACGATTGTCCTTGAAATGACTAAAAAAAATGAACAAAACGAAACTTTTTATTCTGCCATATAACCTTGGCAGTAAAAAAGTGAGAGAGAAAAATAAAAATTCCAGGAAGAGAGAGAGAGAGAGAGAGAAAGACAGAGATGAGAAAAAAATTTTTTTTTGTCACCTTGATCATCTGCAGCAGGAAACAATGGTTATTCCAAATTTGAATAATTAGAGTCAGAATTATTCTGTTTTGAGCATATAAGACGATAAATAAAGTCAAATGTTTGATCCTTACATTCATCCCAAATTGCTCTCTCATGAAATTGTATTAAACGGCTGAGATAGAAGCTCGTTATCTCCTCACAGCTGAGGCTCACCCACGACTTCCTTCCTTCAACTGTTCTTAAAATAAATAAAAAAAGGTTTTTTTTGGTTTAAACAGTTGAGCACTCATGTCGTCTGTTGGATACTTCATTCTCCTATCTATAGGTAACAATACTAAATCCTATGAATAGAATTCCTTAACTTCAGCTTTATGTGTATGGATAAGCCACTGTCATCTGCATATTCCATTCGATTCCAATTGCACCTCATTTTCCTATGACGATTGTCCACTTGGTTTCTCATATGATCAAGTAATTTCTTATAATTTTTCATATTTTTAGACGTGGGATGTGAGAAAGTTCTTCGCTTGCATGGACGTCGTGAAATATTCCGTCGTTGTCAATTTCTCTCCAAAGCTTCACCCTCAACAACACGTTTCAATCGTCCGCACTGGCGTGCACGTTATTGGTTGTCAGATCCCAGGCGATACAACTAATTGGAAAGAAAAAGAGCATTTTTTTTATTAAAAATGAAACTGATAATAAAAGTTTTTCTGTGAACTATTCAGAAGAATGAAATCAAGAATCGTATATAACGAAAGAAGTCATGTTCTGAGCGTAGTTTCATGAGAATATTGTCTTTGATTTGTCATCATAGAAGTTATTCGAGTTGGTTTAGATGAGAAACCGAATAGCTCATAAGCGATTTTTCGATATTTTCCTGATCTCCAGATGCATATGTAGAAGTTTTGTCCGTAACAAATCATTCCAAACAAAACCTGAAGAAGGTGTTCGCGTTAAAAACTTTCTCAGATTTACATACCAAGCTAGATTGTAAGCATTTCTTCACATCTAAGGCAATATCTGAGCGATTGAGGATATTAGCTCCAATTGATGCTACAAACCATGTGGAAGCATATAGCGCTGCCGTCACACCTACTCGTTTCATGACCGGCTTCATAGAAATACAGTTTTTACCTTTAAAATTATAAATAATTTCAGTTTATTGAAATCCATCAAACTTACATTTCCGAGCGAAGTAGAGAGCTGTTATCAAGTAAGAAACAACAACGGATATGTTTACAACAGCGTTACTGTTAAACCGGAATGTGGCTAAGTAAGGTGATGCTATGACTGAAAGGATTGATGATGATAGTAGTCGGAAGAAGAGCTAGCAAACCAATCATAGTATTGCATCTCGGCAGCCGGTCAGCTTTTAATGTAAGGATAGTGGGTACTTGAAAGCTGACAGCATATAGAACCGCTGGTATAGTGAGGCAGATCAAGTAAGAGGTCGTCTTCGATGCCTTATACCTTCAAATATATAAATGACATGAGTAACCTAAACTATTCTGAATACCACAAAGGTACGGAAATGGCTAAAAATAGGTCGAAAATCATTATAAGCGCCATAACACATTGAAATTGAATTGCATTCAAATACAAAAACATTAATTGGAAACAAAGGATGCGATCAATGAAGAGATCAAACAGTATTGTGTAAGCATGAACAAGCTCAGACGATAAGCATATTATGTGAGCAAAAGCTGTTATTACCAGTAGTAAGCCTGTTGGAGGATAGAAACAACGATGAAAGAATGAAGAACGAATGCTATACCTGACTTATTGCGAAGCTCCGTGTTTCTCAACGTACATATAATGAGTGATATGTTTCCAAGTAAGCCAATAAAGAATAATAATATCATGAAGAAGACAATTAACAGTTCAAATACTCGCACAATCGTTACCATCTGCAATTGGATGAGTAGAATGATTCGAAATTGAAAAAAAAATCTTTTTTTTTTCTCCATGTGGAAATGGAAAACAGAATTACATCTGGGTTGACGAAGGAGAGAAATAGAAATTCCCTCATTCGTTATTTCCTTTTCACGAGATGAATATTTTCAAAAAAAAATTTTGTTCATCAGCAGTTTATAATATACATGTACATGTATGGTTAAATGAAAATGAAATGACTGATTCTCTGTGAAGAGATCGATGAAGAAATTCTTTTATTCTCCTTTTCTCCTTTTTTTCTTTTATAATATTAATAATTATATATTGCGATAGATTTTCCTGAGAAAATGTTTTAACTATTCCCATAGTTAAGTAACTCTTTGATTGTTGTTATCAGCTCTTCAGGGTTCCAAAAACGAAGATGATAAGGAGTATTGATGTGACGCGGTCACGCCAATGGAGCAAGCACCCTTGTTGGTAGTTTTTTATTCATTTTTTTAATTATACAAATGATTTTTTCACAGGAAAACACAGAGGACTTGCCTGCTCATGTTACTGTGCACTTTGATAAGCTCCGAAGGAAAGTTTACATCGATCATGTGAATCAAGTGACGAGTTGGGAGAATCCAAATCAGCCACCATTACCACCCGGATGGACAGTTACTCATGATGCATCAGGAGAAGTACGTTCAAATCATCTATGTCTAACAATGATTATATATAACTTAGATTATGTATATTGAACTTCAAACCTTATTTATGACCTACAATCGACCAAGTCTGCAAACTACTTGAATTCAAAGTACTTGCTGAATGTTTTGAGCATGCGCCTTACAGTGAGTTCAATGGGTACGCAAAACAATAACTTCACATCTCTCTAATTCCATTCCGTTCAGGAAAATCCGTCAAAAAGCTTGTATTATTAACATATTCTTCAATAATTTTAAATAAAAGTATCATTTACTACATTTGTATGTCAAATGTGTCAAATAAAATGTAATGAATAACTGAAAAGACTTTATTGAACTTCAATATTTTCCTTCCCCTTTTTCAACTTTAAAAGAAACATTATATTCTATGCAAATTAAGATGTAAAGATCGTTCTAAGCTATCAAAGTTCTTACTCAAATCCTTTCTATTCATGTTCATTTTTGCTCTTTCAAACATACTTTTCTCTCTTTCTCTCTCAGTCGCTCTCTCTCACTCTCTCTCTCTGTTTCTCATTCTCTCATCTAGCAACTATCTTACAAATGTAAATGTCTTTGATATCTCTTTACTTTCAATCATATTTTCTTCTTACAATTCAGTGGTTCCGTCGTCCAAGATTCAGATGTCCAATTACCTGCCAAATGATGGATCATTTTTATCCTGAAATATGCTTTCAGCAAAGGAAAAGCCCTTACGGCAATAATCTCTTTGAACTTCAATTGTTTCATTTCATTCAAACAATCTTTTTTTCTCTTTTCCTTTCACATTTTCTGTTTTTTTTCTCCTTTTTTAGTTCTCTTTGAAGATTTCATTCCCTCCGTCCCTGAATTCGTCCCTCTCCTTGGCTTCTACAAATCATAAATATTCTCGTAAAGAAAGATTATAAAAGCTACTTTAAGCTTAAGCTTATTTATTTATTTTACTTTGAAGCTTAACCCCGAAACGTAGTAAAATCTGTTTTTTTCTTTTTTTCTTCCCAAATAATATCAATCTTACCGAATAGTTTTTTGTTTTGTATTCATAGAGGTATAACTTCTTTTTTCAAGCTTAACTTCTCTTTCTCTCCCTCCCCCCTCTCTCTCTCTCTCTCTCTCTCTCTCTCTCTCTCTCTCTCTCTATTTTCATGACACCCTCTCCAAGAGAAGAAAAAAGTAACAAAAGTTTGTTGAAAAAAAAAACGGAAAAACAGCTTTGAAAGACCAATTTTCTTTTAATTTAAAAAAAAATTGGAATGAGCATGTACGGTTTCGATGTATAGTTAGCATGTTATATCTAGATATGTTTCATTATTCTGTATATACATAGTCATATAATATATAATGTTTTAGTAATTACTTTCTATGACCTACATATAATTAGTTAGAGATGAGCTAATTAGACATTTTAAGTGCTTACAGCAGAATTTACTTTGAGCTTCATCTTCATCTCTCCTCACTTTACACTTTAATAATTCAATTTGCAGAAAAGAAAAAATAAGTTTTTTTTTGTTATTTTACTTCTACGCGACAGAACGATATGGTGTCTTGTAGTGTTTTAATTAACCGAATACGGAAGAGTCTTGTATTGGATTGGGTCGATTTCGCTTCTCATACGAGGTAATTCAGCACTAGTGCAATTGCACTTTCTCAATCAATCAGTCATCCTTAAACTATATAATCTGTTATGTTCTTGTTCATTCCCATTCTTAACAAGAAATCAAGTTAAGACACTTTCTATCCTCTTTGACGCGAAATGTGATCTTTCGCTAACAACTCGATGTCATATTGAATTCAAGCAAAGCGGTTACGTTTTGCTCTTTTTCATTTCTTATTCACGTGCACTTTGAGCGGTTGTAGACAGCTAGTTTTCATGCTTCACTCTTAGCTTGATACAAACGATCGTGATTGCTCAAATTTCATGGTTCATTCACGTGCGACGTGAGCGGTTGAGAACAGACATGAACGGTTCTCATATCACATTAAAGCAAAGCGATAGTCCACAAATTAATCACAATTAATAAGATTCGTAGTATTCTATTGTTTTCAGTTCACATGGAATTCCTCGAGCTTATGAATCTGAAGGCATACGGAGGAAGCTGTGGCTGCTCTTATTCTTTTCATGTTTAACCTGTTTCTGCTTTCAAGCATATTGGATAATAGAGAAATTTAATAAGTAATGATAACAAAACTGAAAAGCTGAATATATTCTTCTTCTTTGCAGAAATGATATTATTGTTGGAGTTGAAATCAAATTTGAACAAATAAAGTTTCCAGCTGTTACAGTATGTAACATAAATCCCTATAAAAACTCATTAGCTCGGCAGTCAAGTGCTATCAAATCAGCTGTGCGTCTGATAACTACAGATCATTATGTATTTTTTCTTTATTCCAGCTTGAATCCTTTGAGTTGGCTATCGATAGGAGTAGCCATCGCGTGCCTGATGAAGATATTTCAGTCAGAACACGGCGGTTCACAACGTTCTTCTTTCAATTCTAAACCTTTCATATTTCAGATGGACGAATGAGAATTTAGTCATTGAGCCCAGCTATGTTTATTGTACATCTGATGAAAATGGTTATTACAGTCCATCTAGTGATGATCAATCAATGAAATGCGTAATTGATCTATACATAACTATATGATATAATAACACTTAAAGATATGCCTTCATTACACTAACGAAAACCTCTATTGGAATTGTGAACCATCAAATGACTTCTCACTTAAAAAATGCTCAAACTGTCGATTTGGATTATGTGAAAAATCGAACATTGGAAGTGCTCCTTGTCTCTGTGCTCAAAACTTTTGTGTTCAAACAATTGATTTTCAGAAGGTTCTAAGAATTAGTGATGTTTACATGTTGAACTTCCTTATAGGTATATGCAAGATGGCCTTTAACCATAAAGGAACAAAAATGTCCATCCCTTTTTTCAAATTCTACATCTAACGAGTTCTGCTACTGTGTAGTACCAGAAAACTCAAACACCAACTCATATTGTGCTCGTAGAGATGACTGGGCTATTGCTGGATGTCATACATGTGACTGGTGGGGAAGGTAACAGAACAATATGTTTAGTATTCATCATATACTGTTCATTTGTAGATGTCAACGCTCATATTCTTTACATCCACAAGATCATTGCATATGTGACGATGAACTGAACTGTTTCGCTATACAAATGACGTCATCCAATTATAGACCCCGACGAGAACTTGCGGAAGAAGAAAAAACAAAATCGGTTTTTCCAGGCATGAGCTCTGAGCTATTTTCACTTTACAGATTGTGGTCAGACAATCGAACAAACAACGAATATATGAACGAATTTTAAGCCATTACGAAGGATTATTGGCCGTTTACAGTCGTTGCTCGTGTACGAAAAGTTCAGGATGTAATGCTTTGAAAGAAAAAGTTTCCTTTTCTCTCTCTAAGCTGTCTCAACATGTTCCTGTGCGTTTCAGGATAGAGCAAGCAATTCATCAACTTGCCTCTGTTTCTATAATAAGAAAAACGATCAAATATGGCCATGCTATCCAGAAGTTGAATGGAAAGAACGTAAATGCACAAAGTTTGTCAATAAGTGCAGTCATGCCGTCATTTGTCTGATACAGATGTAGCACGTTCGGTGACTGTTCCTTCGCCGATAATCAGAATACCGCCAAAGTTGATTGTTTTTGTGCTATGCCCATACGGATGTGTGTCCGAATCGAATCACCAGAAGGGAATACGACAGATTTAAGTAATTAAAATAGATTTCTTGATAGTCAGGCGCATTTACATAGCTACGTTTTGACAGGCGATCGTATAGTTAACTTCTGGGACATTCAACCTTCAACAACCGTGTCTCCTGTTCAAAAGAAGAAGCAGGATCGGGAGAAAGCGTATGGATATGCTGTAGGGTTGATTCTTTTTTTGAAGCTTAGAACCTTATTGAAGGGAGTAACCGATCCTATTGCTCTGAAAACCAAAGCTATGGAGAACATTATTTTTGCCGTGGATCAGTTACAAGAATCAGAGAAATGGGCAATCAGTTACAATAAATCGGATTTCATAGTTAAATGCTCTTTCAACGGTAAAGAGTGTCATGTAGATACGTTAGTTGCCATTAATTTACATAACACCCACACACTCTTAAGTGATTTCCATGCTTACCTGGATCCGACGTATGGCGCATGCTTCACTTATACTGCGAGCAAGTTTGATAACAACACCAATGAAAGAGCCGGTCCTGCATATGGTTTTCTAAAATCAACTTTTCCGTCATAACCATTTCATCTTCAAGGGTTGCGTTTAGAAGTCTTTCTGAATGTAACAGAGTATCTACCAACGACAGAAGCGGCTGGTGTTAGGCTCACTGTCCACTCCCATGAAGAACAGCCCTTTCCGGATACATTAGGTTATTCAGCTCCCACTGGTTTTGTTAGCAGCTTTGGAATACGATTAGTTTGTTGAAGTTCTTGATTACATCACAACCGTGATCTCATTGTAGAAGTCAATGACTAGGAAATCAGCTCCTTATGGCGATTGCATCGAGGAAGGAAAGGACGAAGATTTCATTTATCTGGACAAACAATATAGTACAGAGGTAAGAGATACAAAGAATTATCTGAATAGTGTTCATTATAGGGATGTCAACGTAGTTGTATACAGAGACATTTAGCCTTATCTTGTGGCTGTGGAGATCCTCGCTTTCCTCAATATAGGGTTACGAAGAACTGTCCTGTTGATGACCCAGTTAAACGTAATTATTTTTCTCTTTTATGAATCTTCTTCTTAGTCAACAGCTTCTAAAGACTATGATAAGCATTACATCCCCTGGCCTATTGTATTTTTTATCTTTCCAGGTAACTGTATTAAGGAGCAAATCAGTTACGCGATGAGGAATTCCAAAGAAATTGGATGTCGTTGTCGCCAACCATGCAGGTAACAGAATTCGTACCTGAGCAGTTTCATGGAAAAAAATTTTAGACAAGATGTTTATAGTGTATCTTATTCAGCTTCTAGATGGCCAGCTGTGCCTGGTGATCAGACAGGTTGTCCCCAGGGTATGGCTCCTCAGCATTGCTTAATGTATAAAAGGTATAAAAGGAGTCAATCCTATGACTTCCCCATTTAACATCCAGGGAACAAGGTGCAATGATTGAAGTTTTTTTCGAACAATTAAATTATGAATCTCTCATGGAAAGTGAGGCCTACGGCGTAAGTAACAATCTAGATAAGCCTTACAAACTTCTATATCTTAGTGGTCAAACTTATTGTCTGATTTCGGTGGTCAGCTAGGATTATGGATGGGTGTTAGTGTCATCACGATAATGGAAGTAATATATATAATTCATAGAGATTATTCATTTAATTACTTATGATATTACAGTTAGCGATTCTAATCTGCGACGCGGTTTTCACTGTTCTTCGATGTGGAAGACGTCGTGAACGTAAATTTTCAGGAAAAAGATCCATTTCTTCTCTACGATACAGCATTTCCAAGCCTTCTTTTTAAGGAACTATATATAAATTGTTTTATAATCTGTAGTTAAACTAAGCAGTTATTGATTGCTCAGTCGATCTCATTACAAGTTGTTTTTTCATTATATGCAACCGTTCAATACACGACGAAGGATAAAAGTAAATTGAAATAACTTTAAATACGAATACGTCAAAAGTACGTCAGCCACTGTGAAAAGCTTTAAAGACATTATAGAGCATAAACATTGAGCATAAGAGACGATCAAAGGAACACTTTGCTCATGGCGATAACACCTTACCACCACTTATGTGCTAATCCAAAACAACCTGTCCATCATAATCAGTGGCTCTTCAATTATTCCGACTTAATTATGAACTCGTGTTTGAACTTCCCTAATATATGCCGCCATTTCTTTTTTTGTTTTCCGACTACGGCGGTTATGAATAGAGGTCATTGATAAGCTCCGCCCCTTATAACTCTCTAATTGTGTAGTTTTGTTAGATACATTTGTAATCAGTCAGTAAAGACTGATTTGATCATAGTTGTCTTACTTTCAAAAATTTCTTTATTTTTTGAGAATAAAAGAGATTCGAGAATAACTGAAGAAGCTTTCTTTTTCTTTTAAGTCTTCATATTCCATAATGATTTTCAAATCATTTCTATGTGTTCTACTTTACATTCCATTAGCACATATGGTAAGTCAGATCTATCCTTTAACAATTTATATTTTACTTTTTATAGATTTCTGCTAATTTTTTTGTGGAATTACGATTGGTTTCAACACATTCCTCAATGATCATCAATTATCCACAACATACAGTTCAGAAAGTAGGAAATACAACCTTTGTTATCGGACCTTTTCGTGAAAATGTTAGTTTCATCTATTTACATTGCATTACATTAATGTTTTAAAGGATCCAATCACTATTTCACTATCATTACCCGTAATTCCATTTCGATATGTAAGTCGAAGTTTGACAACCGAAAGAACATGGAATTCCGAGCATTTCGAGCCATTAAGTACTTTTGTACATTATCGATCAATTTGCGGACCGTAAGTTTTTTCTTTTTGATATAAAAAACATGATTGAATCAATTTCAGATCGCTATATGGGCCTAGATGTATCAAATACTGTCGCAAACGTGATGATAGCACTGGTCATTTCACTTGCTCTGAGAGTGGGTTAAAAATCTGTCTTCCTGGCTGGCAAGGAGCCAATTGTGATTTGAGTGAGTGCAACATTTCAACTATTCAAGATGTTAACAGAGAATTTAAGTTTTCACGACACCTAAACCAACCGAGACTATTGGAACAACTATGAAAACTTCCTCAGTTCAAACGACAATAACGACAACAACAACGATGGAACCGGCGACATCAGCTCCTACAGAGAACGAGAAAACGATGTCCACCATGGAAAAGATCTCTTTAAAACCAACGAGCTTTCCTTTTGACGTCTCTTCGGACTATTTCATTGTTGAACATCGTTTCCCCGGTCTCATTTTACTCATATGTCTGGGATTTCTCCTAGGAGTTTTACTATTCCTTATCTTCTTGATTCTTTGTGTTCACAGGTTTGACAGTTTCTTTTAACATTCGAAATCACCCACTTCTATTATTATAGAGATGTACTCCATCCATTCCAACGTTTTGAGAATTGGCTAAGTTGTCGACGTAATCAGCGAGAACAGTATGCATATCAACGATCTCAAAACCAATGTGTTCACAAGGTAAGCAGTTGTATAAGATCACAGTTTACTATTCTCTCTTTTTAGGTTTATTCATTGCCAATCGACTTGACACCTACAGCGCACGGTGGTGTTTCCAAAAGCCATTTGATGACAGGAGATACATCAATGGAACGCTACTCATCTCATCGTATGAGTACAACATCTTGTCCTCCAGTGGGTCCATCGTCTATAATCCCAAGTAAGGCTAAAGCATTCCCTCCCTCACCACCCGCATTACCATCAACTAATAACTCATCTAACTGCTACTTTGCTTATGAAGCAATTGATATGCTACCGATACCCAATTCACGTAAACCATATGTTTATATGTCTCAGGAAGATTTAAAAGTTTGAAGCATGGAGAGCTGAAGCTAAAACTTGAAACTAATGAGTATGCATAGGCTGAAAGCTTGTTCATATTACTGATAAGATTATTGACACTTCATAACTTATATGATATAACTAAGAGCTTATAATTGTCTTGTTACCGGTTTTTGTCGTTTATAATGTAATAATAGTAATAATGAATGTATATATTTTATGTATTTAAGAAGAACATTTGATATTTTTTTGATAGAAAGAAAGACAAAAGATTTAAAATTTGATTTGTTAGATTATGATGTATTTGAATTTGTTTGACAATAAATTATACATTTAAACATTTATCTTTGTTTATAATGAGAGAATTAAAGCTAAATCAATGATAAAACAGTAGTTCTAGATCATATTTTTAGTTGTGACAAGAGAGGACTAGACAAAGCTATTACCTTAGCTATGAGGTTGTAGTTAACTATATTATTCGTTGTCGATAATAATCATTATTATTACAGACGCCACCTTTTTCACAAATTGTGTCTATTGATACTCCTGTCTGGAGAGCTTTTAATAAATCACTTGCATTCACCTATAATGAAAGAGAATGAGAGAGTAGGTACAACCATTCAGTGCGCGTGCCTAGCACTCATATGATTGTTCACGTGGAAATTAGTCTCACGTGGATACTTTCTAATTTTTTTGCGCAGTGACGTAATGTGGTTAATGTGTGAATGATAATATGTTAATGACAACAGGTTCACTCACTTGTAATAGTATGCGGCAGATGACTTCTTCAAATCCTATATAATACTTGCGACACAGAGATGAAGTTGTAGTAGTTAAGGATGATTCTGTGACTGTAGATATATTCTGACCATAATAATTGATAGCATCCTTTATGAGTGCCTAAATAGTAATGAGAAACCTATGATGTTCTGCATGAAGCAGGTTCAACTTACTTTACATGTCACACAGTATTTCTCTTCATCAGCCAGTACTTCTGTTGATAATATGATGAAAGCCAAACAAATTTGATAAAACATCAGAAAATGTCTTGTTTGAATGAGATTCAGATTTCTTTCTAGCAAAAAAAACTATAAAATAGTTAGAATGACTGTGAATGTTAAGAACAAGCCAACGAACGAAAGGAGTGATTAGAGAGAAGGTGAGAAACAAGGAAAACAGCGATTTTCGAAGTAAAAAAAAAAGATAAAAGTGATAAACTTTGGAAAATCATCATGTCAACTGGGAATGTTTGACCCAGAAGATGAGACAATTACTTGTGAAGACAACGGAATTGACCTTGCACTTTATGAAATTTTCTTAGAAATTACAACAACAAGCTTAATATGAGAGATATTATGATAATTTTATAATTTAATTATTTAATAAAATCAATGGAAGATGGGATTACCTCTACCGGCAAAAGCGAAAACGGAATTAGTTTCCCTTTTCGGTCAAAAAAAGCGCCGAAGGCAGTTGACGGACATTTGATGAGCCCTCCCACTTAGTCGCTACCGAATGTTTTTCTCTGCACTCTCTTTATTCATACTCTCTCATTATTCTCAGCCTCTCTCATCGTTCTCTATATATTTTTTCCGAAGAAATAAACATAGAGAAGCATATTATTATAGAAGCTTCACCTGGGGGTTTAATGAATTATCAAGTGGAACAATTATAAGAAAAAATTGTAAATGCGTGGATGAAAAATGTTTGGAATGTATGTGTCACGTCTATAATTTCTTCTTCATCTCTCTCAAATTGTTCATTTTTGGAAGGAAGATGATTGTGGGCAGTTCGGAATGATTGTGATCCGAACAAAAAGGTTAACAGAACGAGAAAAAAAGAGAAGAAATATTTTGTGTTAAAACATTAGAAAAGTTTCATTTACATTGCTTCTGCAAGTTTCGTCTGAATATCATCGAGAGAGAAATGAAGAGAGAGTGTTTGGCTGCAAAGGCTTTTTATGAAAATAGAAAAAAGTGTGGCTGGGGCAAGATAGCTAAATAATAGTGATCAACCATATGTACTTGCTCCAACATCGTCCTTAACTATCCAAGTACATGGGTTCATAACTGTAAACCTGGACAATAGTTTGAAACATGGGAGTTTCTTTGGCAAGTTTTACACATTTCTTGTCAAGAAGCGAATATTCCAGGAAAAAGCGAAGAAAACGTTTCGTTGGTCAAAGAATGTTTGAAGAAAATGTAAGAAGTTGGGAACAATGAAAATAAATAGTGATAAGTCATACTTCAAAAGTGGGCAGAAGGTAGAAACAGTAAAACTGAATGCATACCAAGGGAGAAAGAAAAAATAAAAATTTCACAATTAGCTTGAGAAGGTGCAGAGATAACAAAAAACGATTGTGAATGGTGCTAGCCAAGGACATGAAGCTTAAGCCGGAATCCAACTTATATATATGTATGTCTTACTCATCATTCCATTAATTATCTCATTAACTTCTGAAAATTTCTCTCAAAACACTAATTATTCATCATTTAAGCTTTCAGAGAGTGTTTCGTAATGGTTTAAGGTCAGAAGATCAAAATTAGAAGTTACTCATCACATCGACTAAGTATGAAAAGGGAAACAGGTTGTTCTACGAGCTTCTTCTATGATTCATTTGAGAGTGAACGATGAAGACCAAAAATATTTTTTCTCCGATCGATAAGATCACTGAATGGCAAATACATCGTTAAGCTTTTATATGATTTGAATCGAACTTTTACCTTAACCACACCCTTCTGGAAGAGGAAGAAGAAGGTTTTTGGGTTGTGAAGGATGCCATGCAGATTCAACAGTCTTCGATTTCAAATAGTTTTGTCTTTCATTTTGAAACTATGGAATGAGTCAGAATGTTTTTTGGAAGATCCAAAAATTTCCATTTCATTTTGATTCTATGCGTGGTGAAGAGCGGTTGTTCGTAAAATCTGCGGAAGCTTTTCATATTGCTCTGATATTTTCTGTAGAAATGTGAGAAAAGTCTGCTGAAGCATCACGTTATTGTATTTGTGCGAACAGTTGTATTCATATGAACGTTTTTAGTAAGAAAAACTGAAATTCAAGAGATAACCATCTAGAAGCGCATCCTCCACACAAAAGGCATTGCAAACAGAACTTTCGTAAAACATCTTTATATAGTTAAGACTGCTAACCTTATACCATTTTTTTTCATTCATTTTGTTTATTAAATATATTTTTATGTTCCTCTATAGGTGAGTGGGCGTGTCTGATACTACTTCGAACAAGAAGAATATGCCTACCTGAACTCTTTGTGTGCTTTCTATTCTAACTTTTCTCACTCAAAATAGTAGGGGGCGGAGCTTGTTTAGCTTCTCAGCTTCTTCTCTCTTACTTTTCATTTTAACTTCATGAGGTAAGAGGTGATGTGAGCAGCAAATTCTCTCATCGCGCTATCTCAGCTCTTCATAGTCCAACAAATGAAAAAAATGACTGAAGGACGATTTCTGTCATCCTTTGATCCATCTCTAAAACTTGTTCTATGCTCTCTAAAGCTTAAAATAAGCTCTCATATGTCCATTCTCGGCATCTATAAGAGTCGGAAAAAACATGAAAAAATGCTCTAGACGCCATACAGCGCCTCAGGGCAAATATTAGCTTATTTCGTCGTCGGCAATGTTTGCAATTGGCTACCTAATCGGTCATTCTCTGTTCCTCAAAGTTTCATATGATCATTCTACGAATTTCGATCTTGTACTTTCTTCTGTGCCTCTACACTGTTCCGCATCACAACCGGATCAGGAAAATAGTCTGCAGCTGAGAAGAAGATGGTTTTTAAAAATTTAACCTTCCTCTCCGCTATGTTTATGAAAACTCATTGAAAACTTCATTCTGATTGGCCACCATTTCTTTTTCGTCCAAATTTAAGAAAAGATTATAATTTGATTTGCTTTTTCTTCCTGAACCACATCTTCATGAAACCGGCTATACTGGATATGACCGTTTTCACGACGATTTTCCTTTGTGCTTTTTTCAAAACAAAATGTTTCCATTCGCGCCTGAAATTACGAATACTCTTAAACACCATCATAATTTCATTTTTTGATATATAATGTCTTACACACTCCTCTGTTTGTTTTAAATTTGATACTCTTCTATATAAAATCTCCAAGTATAGGAAGAGAGAGAGAGAGTGGGATGTTGCGAGAGATGAGAAAAAAAGAGAAAAGAGGAAACGAGGGAAGTCTCGACAGGATTCGGCTTTTTTACAAGATTTCCTCTGTCCGTTCATCATCACTCCTTCGTATAAAATTATTTTTGATTTATCGACTTCATATTTCAGAAATGCGCTTATGGCTGTTGGTGTTTGTGTTTGCTTCCATCGAGGCCCAGAATTCATTTAATATTTCGAATGAAGACAATACGAACCAGCAATCAGTGGGTTTTTCTTTTGCATTCTCACTAAAACAAAATAAAACCTTTCGGTTTTGTAAAGTTCAGAAACCGAGCTAAGTTCGTGTGTTAAGTAAACTTAACTATTGACTTATAAAAACTTGTTAGATTATCGTTCATGGAAATATCAATCGTCTTGTTGTCAAAAGTAAACAGATAATGTATGAAAGTTCAAAAATAGTTTGCAAGCTTAGAATTCTTTGTTTAGTCTTCTTTTTTTAGAAGAACTTCTATGAAATGTTCAAAAGAACTTTTGTTCATAGTTGTTGTTCAGGCTTATCAACAGCTTTATTCCTTCCTTCTTACAAAAACTTCTTAGATGTTTGGAATGTTTGTATTCAATTCATCTTTTTAACCTAAAAATACAGTCCGCTACCAATAAAACCTTACGCAGAATTAAATTTGACATTGCATTGAGGGTTCAGCGAAAAACGTATCTGATCATCGTGTCTGTCGCATGCACTTGATGTTGCCAAATTTCTTGTGCATCTGTTTAATGAACAGAAACGGTTTGCTGGAGATCAGTTTACTCCGGAAGAAAAAGCTGCAACACCAACCGGCCCGTCCAAGTTGTTCAAGCCTGACATTCTTTAGAAAGAAAGGCGTCATATCGTTCCTCGTCATCATGTTTCTTGGCGTACATGGCGTCATGCCTGTTTGCATTTTTTTATTTTGCATTCATTGTCATCTGAACCATCTTTCTAGCATTCTTCAGTCAGCAGGACGTCTTTTACATAATGAAAAAGAAACAACACAATACAAGAGAGAAAGGGATATTCTTTTAACTCTCGTTCACAGTTCTGATCTTAAAAACTTGCCAAAGACAAACAATCGAATGATGTTTCGATGAAGCTTCAAGAAACTTCTTTTAACATCTTCGAAAACTTATTTTGTTTGCTTGTTTCTCTCTAAAGTACGAAAAACGTGTTAAATTCATCATCTTCATAGTCTAAAAGAGAAACTACTCACTTTTTGTTCGTGCACACAAACTCCAATTTGCCTTGAAATTGAACAAAGCCTGCAACGTTCAGGAAGGAATCACTAAAAACTAGTCTCAAATATGATTTTTCGAAGTTTTTGTTCAAATAATAAGTTATTACAAGGTATGATAGGGTTTCCGAAATTCCACATGAATTTCGAAAGTTAAATTAAATGAGAACTTAAGTGAAACATTCAATCGATTAGCTAATTTCCTACAATTTATTTTTCGTCTTATCTCTACTCTTCTTTTAATATTTCATTTTGTCAAGTTGTGAGCAAATATATTTAAACAGCAATCTAACAGAGACTCTTAAGAAACAAAACGAAAAACTGTTTGAATTAATTTCTTAATTATTAAATAGAACGGCAAACCATTTTTCGAATGTCCCCAATGAGCCTTAGCTAAGAGCAACCGTCTCTACAGTAAGAAATAATCCAAATGACTTACTTGTGTAACACGTTGTTTTCACGGGAATTTGACGGAAATTGCGTATTTTTGCAGGTTTATGATGTTATAATAGTCGGCGGTGGTTTAACTGGATTAACGGCAGCAAAACAAATCTTACGACGTCAACCGTCAGCTTCTGTTGTTATTTTAGAAGCGAGAGGACAGGTATTTTTCCTTTAACTTTTTCCGGGTTATGTATTTTGATAGGTTGGGGGACGTATTCGAGCCCGAACTGTTACCACAGCCGCTGGTGATGAATGGTTGGACTTAGGTAATTTCTGAGTTTACTGTGTTAATTAGTTTTTCAATTATTTAGGATCTCAGTTCATATCTCCTAAGCACAATGAACTTATCAACTTGATAAGAGCCGAGAACATCCAGCTATCGCAACAAGCTATGTGTGGTCACAATACGGTTTTGATTGAGGGAGTTCGGAGACGGTCAGTTTATGCCTTTATTCATCTAATTTTAGTACTTCTTCAGTAAACGCCAGATCTGGACATCTTCTATACCCGCTAGATCAACTATTGAGGAAGTTTTGGCTTCACCAGACATGACACGTTTGGGAAATATGACTGTTGGCGATTTTACTCTGAGCAGTGGTATGTCTGACCAAGAAGCGGCAGCTATGAATCGCCTTCTCCAGGTAATATTGATAGAGTTTCAAATAACAACTACGACTACTAAAAGTAATATTTCATGTTATTTTGAAAGACTTCTTAAGTTAATAAAACTGAACAAACATGACTGGTCGCCAACGTTTCGAGTTTCTTTTTTTACGTTTTTCATGCAAAAAATCATTTTTTTTCGTTTGTTCTTGTAGTGGGGCGACTGTACTTAAGCGGTCTAGAAAGATTTAGCTTAACTTCGAAATGAAACCTATTTGTGCTAATCTTGTTTGCAAGTGGTTTGATGTAGATACAAAAAGTTATTAATTACAATCACCTCATTTCAATTAGTAAATTAACAACTATCGCAGAACACTGCATTTACAGACCCTGTACGATGCCCCGGAGAATAAAATATCTCCGCTCACTTTATCTCTCACTGCTGGAAGTGACAAAGCTTCGATCCCTGATCTTTTGATGGACTTTGGCCATGGAAGCTCGTTCTTAGCTGTAGGTAGCATGTACAATGTTGTGAGGTGAGCTTTCATATTCATCGATTATTGTTTTTAAAACTCAAAGTACAGATCAATGGCTGACGGAATCCACGTAGAGTATAACCAAGATGTTACATCTATCCAGCATTGTATGAGCACATTTAGTTTTAAGCTTTACTTTAATGTTTTTAGCTGCCCGCGCTGTTGTGACAACCACAAAAGGTGTATTCCAAGCTCGCCAAGTTCTTGTTACTGCGCCACCTAAAGTAGCGGCCAGAATAAACTTCTCACCATCCATCTCTTCCCAGTTCTCCACATTCTTAGGTGTGCAATTACACTCGTGTCGCCTAAAAGAGAATCGTTTATAGATTCGTATAGCCCTAAGGGTGATGCTTTCTACTTCACGATGACATTCCCTACAGCTTTCTGGAGAGCTCAAAACCGAAATGGACAAATAATATACACTTCTTCCACTGGCCGAGTAGCTTGGTTAACCACATTCGATGTCACTACAACAGCTCAATGCGGTAGAAAGCCACATCTTCATAGTGTTTTAGAGAATATTTTTCAGAATCTCGAATTGGAACAACTGGAGTCCTCTGGGGAATCGCTCATGTAATTGAAAAGATTGAAGATGATCGTCAGAGACATCAACTTTACATTGATGTCATTGCCAAAACACTAGGATCAAATGTATCACCTATAGACGTCAAGTAATATATAGGAATGTACGAAGCGTATTTACTTTTTCTCCTCTAGGGATGTGCAGTTTTCCAATGACTCGAAAGCTCTCGGGTCCATAGGAGGATTTGGTCCAATGACTGATTTCTCATTTTTGCAATTTTTGAAGGGAGTTCATTCGGAGAATGACGTAAACTAGCTCGCATGCTCCTTTATCAAAATTGATATATTTGAGGTTCTACATTTTGCTTCCGCGGAATATTCAAATAAGTCAATGGGCTTAATGAACGGAGCTGTGAACTCGGGAAATTTGGCGGCTGAGACCATTATCGAACGAATAAGAGGTGGGAGACTTACACAACATACAACAACAAAAAATCCTTTAGACACTCAACCTGCGACCTCATTCCAATATGATCAACCTTTATTGCAACAAGGAACAACTTCTTATGTTTACACAACATCCACCCACTATCCTCCCACAACACGCCCTCTGGTATCTTTGTTGGGTATACGGTGTGGTTTTGAACAATTTCTTCAGGCTATTAATATCATATTGGCTTCTGCATCATCCGCTAATAATAATAGTATTGGTTTTTCATACAGCACCTCCACTCATTATCCAACGACCAGACCTGAGCCAGTATCTGAGCGACAGACAGTTGAAACTCTACAAGTATATCATTTTGTAGTATTGAAAGAGAAGAAAATTTTTCAGAGAGATCAATCCGGCTTCAGATATGAAACATCCACTCATTATCCTTCAACATCAGCTTTTGATACAACTACTATGACGCATTTCAGCATGGGAAATCAACCTCAACAAGGTTTTGACTGTTTTCTCATTCACCTCACCTTATTTTTCCCTGACAAGAGCATGTTCTTCCAGCATTTGCTACTAACAATGAGACACAAAAGAGTTTTGACTATGTAACAACAACGCATTACCCTCCCTTCACCCAAACCGTTGACACTGGAATATTTGAACATTTTAGTTTAGGAAACGAAAAAAATGGTTTGTTCCTTTTTTCTAATCCACTCAACTCAAGCATCGTTCACATTTTTCGTTTTGTTTCTAGATTTATTGATTTTCAGAAACAAGCTCACAAATCACAAATCTCATCTTGGGACCTGCCCAATTTGTGAACCCATCTACCACTGTTTCGCCGCCTACAAGTTCCCCTCAAACTCGTGCAGGTCCTCCTGCTGGAATTCAAGCAGGAAGCACTACCCCATTTGTATACAGTACAAGTACACCAGCAACCAATATGCTGATCGTGACCGATTCAAATTTTCAACATTTTAGTCTTGGAAATCTTGGCTCTGAGAACTCTGTGCAAACAGGTTTTCTCTAGTTATAGTTACAGTTTTATCAAAGAAAATTCACCAGATCTGCTCGTAGCAAAAGATCAAGTGACTGCTCTTTCTGCGCAACCGTCTTTCAGCAGTGGTCCAGTTCCTACAAACATTCTCACGGAGCTGAAATCCACCGTGGATGAGGTTTGCCATATCAAAGTCTCCAGGTCAAGGCTGTTGTTTTTAGGCGTCCAACAGTAATCAACTGTCATTGGCCACGAAACTTTCATCGATAGTTCAAAACCTTTTGCAATCAATCATGAATATGAATAATTAAATTAATAAGTGGTAACTTGCAAAAAACCTGTGATTTCCTTTTTTACCTGTAGATATCTCGTTATCATTCTGTCTAAGGAACTTGGCTTTAAAACCCGAAATACTTTTATTTTTTTATTTATTGTGCTCCCAGACGTGTTTTTACGCTTTTTCCAATCATATCTACATGAAAATTATTTGAAAATTGAAACATTTATGGACAAACAATAAAGATTTGAATGCGACCGCTTCCTATTCTCAAGGTGAGCAAAATGAAAGACTATAATCGCATGTAAACCGAACGCCAAGCAGCGTTCGGACAAAAATGTACAAACAAATAATAATTGCGGAGTAGGAAGTTAATACAATTGATTATGAAGCGAGTTGGGATTTAATATATCAAAACTTCTCACAATAACGGCTATGAACGGCATTATTACAGACAGGTCAATTACAAACGCCAATAAGACATGAAACGAACCATTAAAACAAAAGGTAAGAGGTTAAAAATATAAAGCGGTATTAGAGACTCAAATAGCTTAATGATAGCCATACACACTAGCTTGCTTAGAGGATCGGGAGAAGTCAACTTTGCTTGTTTTATTATTAAACTTTTCTCGGCTCTCTTTCAAACTTTCAATTACCATAGCTTCAACGCTTTGCTTATATTCTGGTTTTCTTGTATTGGAAGATCGGCTAAAATAACATTAGTGCTTTAACAAAAAAATAACTAAATCTCACCTTATGCCACTCCCTGGAACTCGATCCGGAGCTGTATAAGTTCTTAACAAATGCTGAAACCACATAATTTCAGAAGAGTAAGAAAAAAATTAATATTACTCTAGTTTCCTTCGATTCATCGTTGAACTCAACAGTAGGTTCCTCCTGCACGAGAAATATAGTAGAAAAAAATTACGATAACGAATTACCGTATCTGTGTCAGGATCTTCCAGATCGACTACAATATCTGCGTTCTCAGTAGTGGAATAAACTTCTCCACTATAGTCCTCATCATCAGATCCCTAAATATCACATCGCAAACTGCTTTATAAAAAAACGCGTACGTATGAAGCTCTCATGAATTTTTTTGTGTTACCGGAAGAATCCCTATCACCAACCGTCACGTTCATTTTCTAAAGAGACGAGATTGCGTGAATAGCTTTAACGAAGAGTACTTTTTTTAGGGCTTGCTTCTCTGCTCTACTCGTCGCCTTTGATGTGGAGCTGGGTCTGCAAGTATAAAACTAGATTATTTTATATAACAGAGCAAAACTTACTTCCAATCACTACAACAGTGTAATACACAGTTTCTTCGCTTTCGTCCACTGCTGCTAGGCAAGCTGAAATAGCGTAATACAAGATATTCAAACAGAAAAACACAACAATAAACAAAGGGCAGTTAATAGTAAAATGAATGGTCAACTAACTTATGCAGCGCGTCACAGTCGCGTCGCGTCTCGCCCGCTGCAGAATGATTGCCTAAACAATTTTCCAATGAGACAGACAAGCACCCATAGCAACAAACCGTCTGAGTATCCTTTGCTACCTGACGGTTTCGAGTCCACAGGATATTTTCCATTAATCCTAATGTAAATAACAATTGAAATGGAACTTGCTTGAAAAATATACCTCATCTCACGGTTACTACTGTCACTGAAATCGTAACTGCCACTTGTAGACTCCAGAATATTACGCTCACTGAAACGTGAAACAAAAATTAAAAAACTAACAGATAAATACGGATTGACCCTCACTTGTTATCAGCTGAAAACTCTGCAGTTACATCCGAATAGCAAATATTAATACAGGAACCAGAGCTCATAGTTTTCTCTGGATTCATTGACTCAACTCTTTGATGCTCTGATCTGTCGTTGATTGAAGGGGCGTTGCACACTTCATCATCGCAGTCTATCAATCTACTACTAGGGTTAAATTCTGAAAAGAAACATTTATTGTGCTAGCATGAGATAAAAACTGAACTACCCGTTGACGTGCATGGCAGGGTTTCACAAGTTATTGCTTCAACGGTGAAGGACGGAGCTTCATAATCTGTACTATTATAGGGATAAGCAAGATCACAACTTCTCAAATTGATATCACAATGTTCTCCAGACCCTGTAGAGTTTCGAGTAGATTTTTCTACAACATTTATATCAGACACCGATGAGCTACCGTTGTGCGATTGCTCCAATGAAAACTGTTGCAGTTCGATGCTTTTCTGAGCGTTAAGAATATTGTCTTCAAACTCCATTGCTTGGTTCTGCTCGGAGTCGGAAGGTCCATATTCTTCAAACTCAGGATAGAGTACATCAATAGCCTCAGATTCGTATTCTCCGACTTCCACGGGTTCGTACCCTTTGAACTCGTCTGAAGGATATTCTTCATATTCTGATCCATATTTTTTATATTGATTTTCTATAGTGACATCATGCTGTCTTTCAGAATGTTGTTCTTGATAACGAAAAGGTTCCAGTTCTTCACATTCCTCAGGTTGAAAAACAGTATACTGAACACCCTCATAACCTCGATAATCCTCGTTTTCTCGAGGAATATAGTCAAAAGGTTCGCAGACATTAATTTCCGGTGATCCCACATTCATATCAACGTTTTCAATGTCTATATCATTCACAGCATTATAATCTTCAACCAGGCCATTGTAAAGATATGTTCCTTGACTATCGATATCAGTGTTTGAAAAAACCTGCAGGTGATCCTCATTATCTAGTTGGTATTCTTCTTGATCATATCTCTCGTACTGTTTCGTTTCGAAGCTGTTAGCATCATACGCACCGACATCAACATCCTCATCCTCGTAATCTTCCGAGCTAGCCGTCTCGTCCGAATCGCTATCATCTTCTTTATAGTTTCTCGAATGATAACTTTTACACCGATAATCTACATTCTCAGATTCATCCGAGTCCAAATCTTGATCTTCATTGTGGAGCTGATCCAAATTACTGTCTTCATCGGGTGCTTCGTTCAATTCATCTCCTAGAACATAGTCTTGCCCCTCTTTATCTTTCCAATCATAATCCTCTTCTTCTTTCTCGTCTTGTTTAGGATATACGGAACTATGCTCGACATATTTTGAATAATACGCTTGTGCACCTTCACTCTTCAGATAATCCAGCTCTTTTTCTTCACTTTGCGAGTCTTCGGAGTCGTCATCATCCCTTCGTTTGCTGTAGAGCTCATTAGTTTGTTCGAACATTTCACTAGCTCGTTCGGACTCTTCGATATCTCCACTGGTATCTCTTTTTACATAAGCCAAGTAGGTATCATACGAAATAGGATCATCCAACTCAAGCTCGGCATTATCGAGTTCATCTTCTTTGTACACTGGTATGACTGAAATAGTGAAGAGAATATAACCAACATGAAGTATTCATTTACCTGTTGGTTCAGCGCCAAAATCGACATCGTTATACTCATCCGGCTCGTACAGAAACGGTGTCACCTCAACTTCATCTTCTATAGGTTCTTCTTTAATTGGTTCTGGTTGAAAATCTAATCCTAATTCTTTCCGTAAGAGTTCGAGTTCAAAATCTTCTTTATCTAGCAGCAGTTCTCTCTCTTCTCCTTCTTCTAAGGCATAATCCCTATACTCATCATCATCATCTTCTTCGATTTCTTCTTTTACATAATCTTCATCATCTTCTTCGTCATCATCATCATAGTACTGATCTTCATCACCAGCTGGCCTATCCTCTTTGTTTTTGTCAGTTTCTCCAGCTTCTACACTTGGGTTCACTTCTACCACCTCTTTCGTTTCATCGGCATCTTTAAATTCCTCGATTCTTTCGACTTTCTCAATTTCATCGATTTTTTTAAGATCCTTCACTTCTTCCGTCTCTTCTAATTTTTCAATTTTGGAAACTCCTTCAAGAGGAAAAAGTCTATAAACATTATTCCTTACAAAAAGTTGAGCAGAAACTCACTGTCCGCAATTGTCACAGTCCAGCTGAGATTTGCAAATAACTTCGGATTTACTATCTTCTCTATTTGCTAGCTCTGTAGCCTCAAAGCCTACAGGAGCTTTACATACTCTACTGAAAGGAGAAGCATGATATCAACACTCGTACTATCCTTACTTATTATATAATATATTAATATCACAAGCACAAGAAGCTCTATTACCGGTATTATTAACATTACACGTATCCTGAACTAAACTTTTAAAAACAGAGAAGATGAATGAACACGTACATTTTCATACAAAGTTGAAAGCACTGAAGGGGATAAAGGAAACTCTTTAACATCCTCTAAACTAGACCTGAAGATAGTATTTAGTTGAAAATTGAGAAAAATCCACCTATCCGAAGTAGATAAATCTTCTTCTTTATACAAGTAAACCCAGTCTTTTCTATGCACTCGACCATCCGCGGTTCCACACCTACAATTATAAAGATGACGGGAAAAAATCATAATAAAGACCTTAGAACAGTTGATAATCTATCGGTGCTCGAAAATAACAGGGGTTCGGGTTCACTAGAACCATGCATATTCGATTCCCACTGATTCTGCAATAAGAATTTCTCGGAGAAAAACAGGATTGTCATGTACAGTTGAGGTAGTTGGTTGAAAAATATCATTAATATTAACATCGTCTTCATTCCAAGAGGGTAAATAAGAAGTCGAACATAGCTCAGATTCATTTCTCACACGCTGTAAGGTTCTGAATTACAGTTATAGCATGGAACACAAACCCTGGTGAAAGCAAAACGCGAAAACGATTCTGCACAGAATTCTTCAATGCAAGCATCCCTTCAAAACAAGATAATAGCAATTATAATAACAATTCAAAAGTAACAAACCAAGAGTCTAACCGTACGCTCGGTTTTGCATTTTGAAAAAACGTCAGACGAGTATGACTGGGACTATAAACAGCGAATACATTAGGTAAATTACATGAACTCAACTCTTCTGAAAAAGTATTCATAGAACCCACGATTATAGACATCTCGTCAAATTCTGATTGCGAACAAGTACTTGAATTCTGCAATGGAGAACATAGGAAAGTCAAGTAAAACAACCCACTTCATTAAACAACGTATCATTTGGCTCATCGCATGTATCATTATTCACCTCATTCATTGACTGGAACAAACTGTCTGAAGAAAGAGAATCAGAGTTCAAATACTCAGGTTTCTGATTTGAATTTTGTTAAAAAGAAAAATATTTGAAAAAGAACGAAGAGCTTGAATGCGCGAGACCCATGCGTATTCGACCAACATATGACCCAGGCATAAAGGCGGGGCATCCAGTTTTGAAATTTTACTCTACAATCTCAGATTTTGATTTTTAAAAAAAGCTTCTTCTTTTATAGTAGGACGCTTATATCTGAGCATGTTTCTTCGACATGATAGTAAAGGTTGATCAAACTATAGAAGGTCCGACAAACAAATCAATAAAGAGCAAAGTTTCTCAGTCGAGGAAAATAAACTCAAGTATGGCATGTGATGTACCAATTCCTGGAGTAGTGTAAGCTTAAGTCTCGCTCACTTCCTCAGAACAGCAAACGGTATACCTAACTCTTACCATTTAATCGATAATTAAGATGAACCGTGAAGAATCAGCTGAACAATCTGAAAACAGTTAAATTCATATGTTACCACCGAAGGGTTACAGAAGAAGAGTTCAAACGTATGAAAAAGACTCAATAGAACGTTGCATCAATTGAAGATAAAATAAATAAAGTTTCGCCACATAGGATAATGTCGCCTAGCATTCAATGGATCTCTAGAACTCGATAAAGTAAAGATGGACTGTTTCCATTCGTTGAAAACTAACAAAAAAATGTCGTCACTCTAAACTTTTACAATTAGAGCACAAAAGTACAACAGAAAAAAAAAACAAACAACAACAAATATTCAGACGTTTTTAAGCTTAACCAGATGATATAAGATAGTTACATCTGTTTTGCTCTGACTAGGCAATAGATACACATCTTCATCGAGCTTCTCTACCGCTTTTCTACTTTTAATGTCATTCTAAACAAAAGTGTTGAATAATACTGATTGAAAAACGTACTGCAAACACGTAAGACCGAGGTCCACGCTCGAATTTGATAACGCACTGCTTTATCCAATCCCTCAAAGTTAAAGGACCGGTAATTCTTGAATAAAGCATGAAGGTTCATATTCATTCAGTTTCTAACCTGACTCTTGTTACATGAGCTTCAAAGTTATCGTTACTCAGAATCTCAGCATCAAGACCCCATGTCAGGGCAGCGTACAGTACGAATAGATCATCTTCGGCACTTAAAAGAAGATTTAGTCATAAAGCTCAAGCCTCTTCTGTACTTAGCGTTGCAGACGAAGAACTTCACATTACCAGGAGTATTTTTTGGAACTAAATGTAAGAGATGCCTTCTAATAACAAAGAAACAATTTCCATACTCTTTCGCAACTCTAAATAACTTGATAAATAACTCAAAAGAATAGTATGCATACCTTTTAATCAAATTCTGGAATGAGTTGTTTTCGTTGGTCGGTGTGAGATTGAGAGAGTCTACCACTAAAGCTTTAAGCTTTCCATCTCGCTTGATAGCATTGCTCTTCCAGTTTGAGACAGAGGCGACCAAACTTGTAAGCTCATCTTTCACAAGACTACCTAAGAAAGAAATTACAAACTGAAAGGTTTTTACAGAAAGGACCTCCTTTACGAGATAAATCCTCAAGTGTGCAAAGAAGATCCTTATGTAAATGTGTAATATGATCGCTAGGAAAAGTTTTTGATAAAATTTGGTATCGGTTCTCCACTAAGCCATTCTTTGATATTCTTGGTCTTGTCAGATCGCATAGTTTGCTGAACAGAGGTGGTTGGAAAGGGTGGAGAACATCGCTAACCTCAGAAATGGACCGAAGTAACTAGCAAAGTTATCAGCACAGAGCAGTCTTTCCTCTTTCATACATTTATCTAAAAGATGACGAACACATTCGTCTCCTCTAACCTGAACAATATAAATTCTTGAAGAAGACGCTCTAAATATACCTTCTTTCTCTCGATAGTTTTCCATAACCAGAATAGGAAAATCGGCTCAGTCAAGTCAATATTTCGATTTTCAGTGAATTTTCTGAATGAGAATACTGATGAATATATGAAGTAGAGACAGTACTTGAAGATATCCCATCTACCATCAACTAAGAAAACGAGAGCACAGAGTCTCTCTATTTCCTTTACATAAATTATATTCAATCTTTTATCGGAAAGACTCATGGAATCATAACCGTTCAACAGTCCAGACAAGAGATCTGTAACTCCGATTACAGGCAAGTCTACGAACGGACTAGCAACTTATTGAATATTCTACAGGAGCCGGTAGAGAGCCTTTACAACACTTGGTTAATCTCAAGCCGAGTTCACGATCCTCTTCGACTTCTTTACTGTAAATTTTTGCTTCCACTAAACCTCGCAATGCTTCTATAACAGTAGGTGGCGTCCAGAACACATCAAGATTGTTGCGGATGCAATCTCTTAGTTCATTGTAACGTTGGCATCTCCTGTTATGAAAAAATTGCGTTTTCTAATCATTTTCCACGGCACCTTAAAGCACTGAAGTTCCGATAACCATAGCTTGCGTTAGGAGTGACTTGTGGAGGTAGAGTATTGAAGTTCTCTTGCAGTTCTTTCTGAACAGCCATAATGTGATAATGCTGCAACCTATGAACAGTTCCTTACATATGTTTGTGATATTGTTTCTATTTGAACTTGTGGAAACTTCTTTTTGAAGTCAACTTGTTGTTGTTGAAGAGACTCATACTTGTTAGTCTGAATCGCAGATTAGAAAACTGTGGTTTGACAAAGCATTCTAAACCTTTCTCCATTTATTAAGTTTGGGAATCGATTGTTTATTCCCAACATCAGTGTTGACTACGAAACGACAACTGAGCAAGGAAGAAAAACCCTACAACAATTTCGACATGAATCTCTACC
>CALQYR020007409.1:295535-342055 GCA_943334845.2 Auanema sp. JU1783 | reverse complement strand
GCGCAGAATTTGAAACATTCTCTTTCTCGGCTACGTTTAATCCTTCGTCTGACAACTTCTTCTTGTACCTTAATTGATACAAAAATATATAATTAAGAAGGATATATAGCTTGTATTAGAGTTATGAATTAGTCCACAGTATATGAACTATAATTTTATGAAATTTGAAACCTGCTATCATGAATAATCATTTAATTTAAGAAGAAACTCTTGAACAATTAACGTTTATTTCAACTTGAAACATTGATTCATACAAATCGTTTATTGGTTAACAGCAAAAATGCTCAAGCTTTACCGTCAGGAATATAGATGAGCTCTAGTTTGGAATTTGGTTCATATGTCTTATCACAAATGTAAAATCCTTTACGTTGCAACTGAATAATAGTTCCTTTCTTCAAACCCTTCAATGCAGGCTCGCCGGACATATCAGTGTAATGCTTAAGAGAAGGTTTAATTAACTCTAACAAAATCAAAGCAAACCACAGAATCATAGTTGATGAATTGCTTCCAATCTTCCTCCTTTCCAACGATAGCCTTGCTGATAATATGGTCATATACAGCTACTCGTAATGGAATAACACTTTCCTTTTCGCCCTCTGCGATCCAAGTGACTTTCAAAGTTTTTTTGAAATCCTGGGCAGGTTTAAGGATCAATCTTTCTTTCATATCAAACCTTGTTCTCCAAGTTCAGTTTGACAGCAATTTTCACAACTTTGTCTCCATTATTTTCGACAGAAGTGATGATCATATTTCCCCAGTTTATGAACGTGACAACGTCTCCAACCTTTACTGCTTTAGCGTCTACTTGTTCAAGCCATAGTTTCCCAGAGTTCCAAATCTTTTTTGTTCCGATATCAGGATTCTAGAAGCCGAACGTGCATAAGACCTAACAAAAATGATTACCTTTGGATGTAAAGCAATATCAACCAATTCTTTACTAGCAAAGTCCTCAATGGTAACCTCTACCAAGTCAGAAGTTTCGAGAGCAGTGTATCTAGAAAATTGAACTGAGCTGTCTCATTTTAATATGTTTGCTACCTTCCAGCAATAGGATCAATGACTTTTTTATTGAATGCCCAGATTTTATCCCATTCCATCATGACAACAGAACGTGATCCACCCTGAGCTGCGATGAAACTCTTCAATCCCTCTACTGTCATTCCTCGTCTCAAAACTCCACGAACAGTTGGTAATCTTGGATCATCCCTGGAACAATGCATATTCTGATGTGTTAGTAAATGGATAGAAACATACCAGCCGTCTACATGCTTCTCGTCAACAAACCAAGTCAATTTACGTTTGCTCATAACAGTATTTGTCATGTTCAATCGAGAGTATTCCCAAATATGTGGTTTGCGAAGGTTTAAGGCATCACAGATGAAATAGAATTGATCATCTCTGTAGAACAGTTTCATAATAAAAATTTATAACACAGAAATTTAACCTGTCGTGATACTCAGTGGTACGTAAGGTATGGGTCACTCCCTCTATAGAGTCAACAATTGGACAAGTGAAATCGTAAGTCGGGTAAACTTTGTATTTTTTTCCTGTTCTCACGTGCTCTTCAGGTTTGCATCTTAAAATCATTTGAGCTTCATTGGTTCTTCATGTGAGCGCTAACCTATAAATTGTGGGATCTCTCAGAGTTCCGTTGTTCGATTTCATATCAATCTTGATACGAGCACAACATTTCTGTCCACTTTCAGAACCGTTCTTCATTTCTTCCCACATTTTCAAATTCTGCTCCACGCCTGTGTAATCACGTAATAGAAACGTTTCGAAAAGATTATCCCACTGTTATTTCTGTTTTTACTGTCAACTCTCTCCTCACGTTCTTTCCTCATTGTCTCAGTATCAGTGTCGTCAATGAAAGCTTTACCTTCCTGAAGAATGATGACTTGATTGGAAAACGCAATAACCAACCTTAATGAGCCTCTCGCACATATCGAGCATAACTTCGAAGTGATCCGAGGAGTGAGACCAATGATCCGGTTTGATTTCAAGTAGTGCGAGGTCTTCGATAATTACCTGAACACCTAACTGAATTACGTAAGACAAACTGATTCACCTTCTCGAAATGAGAGTTCTCTTTAGCAGGGTTGGTATCATCGAAACGGAAAATGAGCTTTCCTTCAAAAGCTTGTTGATAGAATTGATTTAATAGAGCTGCTTTGGCATGACCAATGTGGAGATATCTTGATAGGGAACTGATTTTATCTTTCACGGGAAAATACAAACCCACTAGCTTCAGGAGGGAAACGAACCACAACTTTTCCCATTTCGGCACCTGGTAACTCCACAAACTTTCCTTCATCTTTCTGTTTCTCTTTCACGTTATTCTGAAATGATTTTGAAAACATTATATAATAAATTTCACCAACCTTCTTAGCTGCAACTTCAAATTTTCCAACCATCTTATGGGCTTCTGCCAAAGAAGGCTCTGCAAGAAGCTTATTGAAGAGAGCTGAGTGCTCTTTTTGCAGCTGAAACAAAGTATTAAAAACTCATAGAACGAAGATATGAATCTTGAACGATTGCGAAAGGCATCAATGTCAAAGTATTGACAATCGCAGCGAAACATTACGCAATACTGAACAAAATTGGCTTGCACCACGCAATATTTAAGAAGACGTTTTTCAGTGATATATGAGTTTGGAGATAAGGTAAGAGAACAATGTGGTTGAAAAACATCAGTAGGTGATATTACAAGAATTGCAAGACAGAAGCCACTAAAAATGTTACATTTGGAACGCAAGACTGAACATTTAATTAAAAGATTGGACGATCCAATCAAGTCTAGACTATGTAAATATAGTTTTTGAATATATTTCTATTTAATAAACATGTGGCATTTAGTGGCTTTTCTGCAAGACTATAGATTTTATGATGAGGTGGTGATGGAACACAATCTTCATGGCTATATTCCATATATTTGTTAAAGAGCACAAACTTACTGCTTCCGATGAGCTGATCAATGTCCACAGAGCAATATCAGCAACTGTTAACTGTCCATCGAACAGTGTACCATCTTTTGAGAACTTCAAGCCCTTGAATAGTTCAGCAACTGAACGTTTACCAAGAGTCACTTCTTGACAGGCGCTAATAACATCATCAACCTTAAAGTAAGTTGTTGATATCTACTATGACATCCAGTATACCTGTATTTTTTGGAAACTATTTCTTCCGAGAAGTTGAGACTTCAGAGTGTTACTTTGAGCAACAAAGCGTGCTATAGTGAAATCATTCTGAATTTTGATACCATCTCTGTAGAACGGAAGAAAAGAAGTGAATAGAACTAATAGAACTCACAAATTCAACTCTGTGCTGAGCGAACTATCAAGTTTAACCGAGTTCAGATTGAAGCCAGAGTAGCCAATTGCCAATAAGGTGGCGTACGGTGGTTGCTCCTTATTCCCAGAGATTGAGAAACTTCTCTGGAACGCTACCATTTTCACCTGAAAATGCATAACAAAGGTTATCAGTTTGGAAAACTTCTGTTTCAGATACAGACAGATATTGAGCAATGACAAGAGAATTGTTATCATTTTACACAATGCTCTAAAAGTTAAAGGACTGTAACAGCGCGGTGAGACGATTTCTAAATGTTCTGTATAGACAGTTTTAAAACTTTATGAAATTTATTTCTTGAATTGCCTTTCAGGAAGTCAGCCGAAGAAAACTCCATCTCCATTCATCCAATTTTTAGCATTTAAAGGAGACGTATCACCGAACTTTTAACAGAGTTCAACAGAAAGTCATGAAGATAAATATAAGTTTTCATAGTTTTGATTGTTTTTGGAAGTGCCCTTGAAATAAATGTTTATGTTTTCTGTTCGAATTGATTGACAGAGTAACTGAATTTTCCCTCAAAATCTAGTGTTATTTTATTTTTATTTATCTCGTCAATAGTAGATAATGCTTATGAATGATGAAGCACGTACTGATCGCTAAATTCGGGATGGTAAAACTGTTTCTAATTTTGAGAAGCTATTGGAGCTCATGAATCTCTATATGGTTTAATGGCCTAATTGAATAACCAACCAACAGATTTTGAGGACAACAGCCTCGCATTTAAAGGGCGGGAGCTTCGCGTTAGGATGAATTTTCGAGCTTGTCTTGTATTGAAATATATTAAATAAACTGAGAGTCTTCATTATTCTCATTATATTTATCATATGCTATAAAACATGTTAGATTATCCGGTTGTGTTCCGATGTGCGGAATGTGCAACAGAATCACGTGAGTTTCAGGTTGCGTTTGTATATTTCTCTTCTTCTCAGCTACTCTCGATCATTTGGAATCACATATATGGAGCCGGCACTTAAGGAGTTTTCCATATAAATGTTCTATATGTTCATATCCCGCTATCAATCATAGCGGTCTTGTAGCTCATTTCCAAACCGAACATCATACGTGTAGAGTACGACTGGCAATTTTAAACTACTTTCATCGAGTTTTTCCAGCATATTGAGTTCAAAAGAAAAGTTTCGGATGAAGTCAAGTTGCGGGATATTGTTGCGGCTTCGATTGTTGTACCCATTTATGATGATGACGATGAACATATCTTCGATCAAAATCAGGAATCTCAAGTACAACTGCTTACTCTTTCAACCAACGGTTCTGTAGTCTTTAGAAGAAGTACATGATACAGTAGTTTTGGAAGATAATACTATAGCTATGGAAGATATCAATGTAGGGAATCATATGATACCTACCCACATTGTATGTTTTTTTTGGAGAACTTGTATTTCATTCAAAAATTGTAACAGAATGATCAAACGAACGAGGATAATGTGATATTCATGGGGATGAAAGAAGAGTTTGGAAAGGTGGTATTCAATATTCCTCTAAATAAGAAAGTGTACAACGTCTGTTCAGGATATACAAATGGTTGAAGCAACTGAAGAACAAATTTTAGATTTACAAGATAACTTACAAGGACATAACACGGTATTTTGGGATGGGATTCGTCATGTTGCTTATGTGTCCGACATTTTAGTTAAATATGCCTGTGATAGAGGAAACTGGTGATTTAATAGATGGCGATGATGAATCGTCGTATGCTGTGTATTCTGGTCACGATCTATTAGATGAAGCTTATGAGTATATAGACCAAGATGGAAATACTGTTTATGTGACCGACCATTACCCAGCAACGGTACTCATATTATTTTATGTAGTTACAACTGTTCGGCATATAGAGTAAAAGTCAGAGAAATATGAGATTACGTGTGCTGAAAGACAGGCATATGGATATGGTGGTTAACAGGGTAGCGAATATTGGGAAACGTCGACGCGGCAGTACAGTTTGGGAATGTCCAGAATGTGGTAAAATTGTTAAAGTAATTTATATTTATTTGTTTTGAACACTCAAGATTTTTGTTCAGTATCCATCAAGAATAGAAGAACATCGAAGATCACATACAGGAGAAAAGCCTCATCAGTGTGAAGAATGTGGTCAAAAGTTCTCTCAAAAAGGAGCTTTGAAATGTCACATGAGGCTTCATTCAGGTGTTGTATGCTTTGAATGTTTTTTTCAATTTGTTATTTTCAAGGAGAACGTCCTTATCCCTGTACGTGGGAATGTGGCAAATCTTTTGTCTCTGCTTCGGCCCAGAGAATGCATGAGAAACAACATAGGTTCATAATAGTATTTAACTTGCTTTTATTTTAATATTAATTAAGTGGTGAACGGCCTTTCAAATGCAGAGTATGTGGTCGGTTATTTGGCAAACGATCTCATCTAATAAGACATGAACAGGTATATAATTTTTCGTTGTGGTTCCGAATATGTTAGTCTTCAGACAATACATAGAGTTGAAACAATAGATCCACGGCGAATTCTCGCTAGAGGTTTAGATGCTGCTGGTGATCACGAGCCGACGTTGAAAGGAATAGTTGAAGGAGTCTTACAAGAAGTCTTTCTTATATGTCTTTATTCACATATTCCATCTGTTTAGGTTCGACAAGAGCGATTCGAAAAGAATCTGAAAAAGGAATAAATTAGAGTAGAATTTATCCAACCTGTAAATAACGCACATTGGAAAAAAAATTGATTTTCTTGTCAAATTGACAAATCCAAGATCTCGAAAATGCGAAAAGTGATTGCCCGCTTCGTGAAATATGCATATGTTATTGTGGAAAAGCGTCAGCTGCACATCTTCGTATTGATTCTGTTACAACTGTTGGGAGATGGCTCAGCTATGTGCAGTGGTTCGTTTTGGTCTCCTTAGTCCGAAGTTTTTAATTTTGAAATTGAAATATATTCTTTATGATGACAATGGTTTTTTTCTCTTCTAGTTCTTAACTTTAACTTTATCCTTACGTCAGTTGCGCTGAGTAATTCGATTACATATCTCTGTGAAACAATTCATTTAATGTTATTTACTATTAGAGCTTTCATTAGTTATCCTCTATGTCTTCCATGTAATTTTTCAACTTTTATAGTAATCAAGCACAGCCTCTTCATTGCGACTTTCATCCACACTCCTTAGTTAATTCTACGATCATATAAGCTTGGTTGTTGTTCCTAATTTCTACTTCTGTATATAAACAAGCAAATGAGATATAGTCATATACACTTCTTGATAAAGAATTCAATATTTACATAAAGGGAATTTCTTAAGCTTTGCTACACATGAAAGAAACTGCTCGCTGCGTTTCACTTTGCTTTCTATTCTAATCCATTGTTCGTCATTCCTCCCTTTCCCAAGTACGGCTGTGCGGGATTAAGCAATCTATTTACTCCGTTTTTCCTAACGCATAATCGTTTCTGAACCACTTGCCTTTAAAAGTTACGATGAAATATCAATTTACAGTTGTTACAGATGACGCTGAGTATATCGGGAACTTCCTAATGGCGTTGAAGTTATATTTCCTCATCTTTACCTTTTTATTTTACTCCGTAACCGCTAATGAGGATGCAAAACGTTTATACGATGACTTGATGGTGAATTATAACCGCCATAGAAGGTAGCTGTTTATTAATTATGGAAACAAGCTCATATTTCAATTCGTTAAGACCAGCCAATAGCCCTCATGAGCCGGTAACCATAAAACTAAAGCTGCGACTGAGTCAGATTATTGATGTCGTGAGTTGTTGAGATTTCTTATGATTCAATTCGAATTTATACTTAAGCATGAGATCGATCAGATTATGACATGCTCTGTTTGGTTGAAGCAAGTGTGGATGGATAAGAAGCTCTCATGGAATCCAAAGAACTACGGAGGTGTCAGTGTGCTCTATGTGCCGTATGAAATGATCTGGGTCCCAGATATAGTTTTATATAATAAGTATGTTTTTTATCCCTATTTATTATGCATTTTCATTACTTAAGCGCGGATAGTAACTACAATATAACCATTTCCACAAAAGCCACTTTGCATTACTCGGGACAAGTAACTTGGGAACCTCCTGCCATCTTCAAAAGCATGTGTCAAATAGATGTTCGATGGTGAATTCAGTTTCCGTTACGATCAAATGCTTTTATTAGATTTCGAATCTCGTTTCAAAGTTTTGCATTTATCAGAAAAAATTTTAGCCGCAAAAATTGGCTCATTCTGTTCTCTAGAGAATTGCTTCAATTTGTTTTGTCTTTCAAAATGGTTTTTTTTAGGTTCCCCTTCGATGAACAGCAGTGTCATTTAAAAGTGAGAATTATTAAAGCTAAATTCATGATAAACATCATTTTCAGTTTGGATCATGGACTTATTCAGAAAATTTATTGAATTTGGAACTGTTAGAGAACAATGTGCGCTACATTGAGGAAACGGATGCCAATGGAATCACGGATAATATAACAATCGCTGATGAAGGAATTGGTTCGTGTCCCGATACTGATAGAATTAAAAGACAAATTTATAATTTTATAGATCTCTCCGATTACTACCCTTCTGTAGAATGGGACATTATGTCACGTGTAGCTCGCAGACGTTCAAAAAATTATCCTAGCTGTTGCCCACAGAGTGCGTATATAGATATTATGGTGAGTGTTTAGAGAAAAAAACTTTAAGAATATAGAACGATTCTAGTATTACCTGGAATTACGGAGAAAGCCTCTGTTTTATACGGTCAACTTGGTCTTTCCATGTGTGGGAATCTCATTTTTAACCATTCTTGTTTTCTATTTACCTTCGGACTCTGGCGAAAAAGTTACTCTCTGTATTTCGATTCTTGTAGCTCTCACTATCTTCTTTCTTCTTTTAGTAAGTTTACGGCGTTCATAAGTTCATTAGAAAGAGTTCAGACTGAAATCATACCAGCGACTTCTATCACATTACCTTTAATTGGAAAATATTTACTGTTTACTATGGTCATGGTAACTTTAAGTGTGGTCGTTACCGTCATAGGTCGGTCAAAACGAATACTAAACAATAACTGGCTTATTTTTAGCTTTGAATCTTCACTTCCGAACTCCGACCACTCACCTCATGCCAAAATGGGTGAAGTTGGTGTTTTTGAAATGGCTACCAAAAATTCTTTTCATGAGACGTCCGCTGGATGATTCTGAAGAATCATTCCGCAGAGTCAGTTCACGGCGTACAGGCGTAGGTATGTTGAGCAGTAATTAAAAAAACTAAGAAATATATTCGAGGCCCTACAACTTTAGATGGCAAAATACCTCTGAATTACCATGAACATAGAGTGAGTCGAGATGTCGGGAAAAACTTGGCCAACGCTGCTATAGATGATCGGATTCAGAAACTTTACTACTCCCCACAGGTTCCTCCGTTGGAAGAAATACTCCCAATGTTTCTGATTTCAGGTAGTGAAAGCTTTTGAGAACATATGTTTCATAGCTGAGTTACTCAAAAAGAAAGATAGAGACGACAAGGTATATATTAAACGTTTTTAAACATAAAATATCTCTTTCTAGATTGATGAAGATTGGAAATATGTTGCGATGGTTTTGGACCGACTGTTTCTTCTCATATTCTCATTAGCTTGCTTCATTGGAACGGTTGTAATCTTATTACAGGCTCCTACACTTTATGATGATCGGAAACCTATCGACCTACAGTACAGACCGGCCAACTTAACATCTCCACAAACAATATCATAAATGAATAATACTGTGTATTTGAAAACCAATAATAAACATACAATTTTTACTTACAATGCATTTCAATCTTATTCAGACGTGAAATCTATATGCAACTAATTAGCATAATCAGGAAAATCGATATTTTTAAATGAACAGTATTGTTTTGAAAAAAACCATTGTTTACGTTTTGAAGTTTATAAGCGGTTGCGCTCACTGCTACTCAAATACTTCTTTTATTTCATAATCTTAAAGTGACTCCACCATGCATCTGAAATATAATAATACTCGTTTTCTAATAATTGTTAGCCACAAAAAGCAGCTGATTCAAATTATAATCTTAAGGCTGTGGTTTTTCTTCCTTCATTTATATAGGGCACATGATGAAGAGAAAATGTGCTCTATGGCAAATCTGTTTTTTGTCTGTACTCTCTTATTTTCCCATACTTAAATATAATTGTTTCCGAATTCAAGAAAAAAATTAGCTTGTATGTAACTATGTCAGAACAAACCCAATTCGAATAGTTGGTTTTCATTGAATTATTTTCATTACAGTGTAACACAATGGGTAATGCTGTTTCCGCAGCAAATCCAACAGAAATTCTTCCGGTGGAATACTATTTGACGGATTTAGGCATTACTTCAGAAAGGTTTGATAGCGATATCGAATACTCAATTAGTTTATAAATTTTAGTTTGGGCAGTACACGCTTTATGAAAGTAGCTCGAGGAAGGTCTTCTTCGGCAGGAATACGTGTTTACAAAGTTTATCTAACACCAGTAATTTTGATTGTACATTGACCAGAATTACATCTTCTTACAGGATGGAAAGAATATAAACGAGAGCTTGATTACATTCGGAGACGAAATAATTAGAATAAAGACCGCGTTGAGCAAAGCACCAAATTGTTCACCTTTTCGAAATATTTATGTAAGTTGATCTATTTCTTGGTTTCTCAAATAGTTTCCATTCAGCAAAAGCCAAAGGCAGTTGTTTTGGAACGACTATACCAAAAGTATACATTAACGGACCGTTTGAGTACTCGGCCTTTCATAAACTCTGAAGAAAGACTATGGTAGAAAAACTTGTAAAGCATTTTCATCAATCTTTTTTTAAAGGTATATTTTCCAAATATTCAAAGGCCTGCATCAATGTTCTGTTGCGAATGTTTGTCATGGTGATATTAAATCTCAGAATATAGCATTGTCGTCTATAAATTGGTTGCAGCTCACAGACTTCGCTTCTTTCAAACCAACGTTCTTACCAAATGTATGGAAATTAAGCTAACTTTCAAAGTATTTTGTTTTACAGGACAATCCATCTCATTTTACTTTTTTTTTCGACACAAGTGGAAAAGAAGTGTGCAACTTGGCTCCCGAACGCTTTCTTTCATCAACCCTATTTGATAAGAAAGCCAAAGAACTTGGAGATAAATGGATGTTCGGTATTTTTCTTTGCTTTCTACTGTACTTAACTTGTTTTTTGAAGGAACTTTAAATCATGCTATGGATATATTTTCCGCTGGTTGTGTTGTATATGAAATGCTCAATGAAGGAAGGTCTCCGTTTAATTATAGGCAACTTTGCGAGTTTTCTCGAATGAATCATTGTGACGCTGGAGTTTATCTAGATAAGTTTTCCAGAGTTTCGGTGTACAATTTTAATGAAACTGTTTAAGACTGTTAGCTAACACCTCTTCTCAGTTCCGCCCGCTTCTAAAAATGCTGCTTAATCAAGAACCTACGATGAGGATGACTGCTAAAGAAGTGGTAGGTGCTTAATCGTCATTAAAATTTATATTGTTTTTCATTCAGCTTGAAGGAACGGCTTTGCAGTTCCCATCTATTCTGGAATCCATATTCAATTATTTGAACGCTTTTCGACCTCGTGAAAATGTACAATCTCAATCAATTGTTGAGCTTATCCCGTCTTCAACCAATGATTTTTTTGAGCCTGATGACGTTATATCCAAGTATGTAGTAGGAATTTTTATAGATTGCTTATGGTATGCCTTCAGGTTGAAACGAGACGAAGACATGATTTGCGCAAAGTTAGAAGATTGCGCTGAAACAAGGCCTTTTGCCGTGTTGTATATAACTTTGATAACAAGTAACTTAAGATCTTTACGTTATTCACAATCGAAAGTTGTAAGTTTTACGTTCGGGTATACAATTTATCTAGAAGTTTAGAATGCGATGAACTTACTTCTGAGATTAGCACCACTATGTGAGACGTCGGTTAGTACGTTCCGCATTCTGCCCTACTTTGTAAGTTTCTTGATTTCGAATGGTTAGGCTTTTCTAATTTTTTCAGGTATTTTTTTTGAATGATGAAAATGAGTCTATACGTGCGTTTGCGATTCATTCCATCGTGGACTTGATAGAGCCTTTAGAACCTTCTTGTTTTGAAGACTCTCTGATTTTTATCGACTATCTCCTACCAGAATTTGTAAGCATTGTGTTCCAAAACTTTAGATTCTCATTATTTGCAGACTTCTCTGTTCGAAAAACGCCGTTTCTCTAACACGTCTTGCCTTCTAGCTCTAGCAGGGAATCTCGGTGTTATTGCTCAGAAAGCCTACAAGTAACTAACTATTGTTTTCGCTAAATATTTCTTCTTAGGTTTTTGATAACAGGAAGAAGTTTGAGAAACGAAACAGACGACGAATGCTCGGGTATCGAAAGTTTAGGTTAGCGGATGCTTCATATTTTGGTTCATGGTTTCCCGGTTCAGATAGTGAACAGTGTGATAAAGAACGGGAAGCACTTTTCAAATCTATTGAGGATTTGTTCGTTTCTCTGAGCGGAGAAGAGAACTGTAAAACAGTTAGACAAGCTCTAATTCAGCAGCACAACCTAGCCGCTCTTACCGATTTCTTCTCCAAGAATTCACGTATGGAATTTTTTTGTTTTTACGACTAGTGAGTTTTGTTGTTTATTACAGAGGGTGATTTGCCTTACCAGCACATGATCACATTTTTGAATTCGAAGTGCAATTGGAGATTACGAGCAGCGTTTTTCGAGTCTCTCCCTATCAGCCTTCAGAAATCTAGCGTAGTACAACCTCTGCTGTATCAGGTAGTTCTGTTCATTATTTGATGAGGTTACAATCGTTTTAGGGCATGCATGATTATGAAGAACTTGTAATAATTAGGGTTCTTTATTGCGTGACGCTCCTATGTTCTGCTGAAATGTTGGATAGAAATTCGGTTACTGAGATACTGCAATGTGCTTCTTCATTTTTGGCTCATCCAGTTTGTTATTCTTTTTTTGAAAATTATTTATGAAAGTATTGCAGAATGATTGGATCAGGTTCCAAGTTATCAACCTCTTGGTGTTATTGGATTCTAGATGGTCACTTGCCGATAACTATTGCAAAGTTTTATCTTGCGTGCGAGACCATTTTGAAGGTAAAGGTTTGATGAGGTTCAACCATAAAGTATAGCCCTTTTCCTAATGATTATCAATATACTTGTTCGAGGTTGTTGCTTTCAACAGCTTGAAGCCAGGCATATCGAGGGAGCATTGGAATGCTGTTCTAACTAATTTGAAAAACCCGGAAGTTGCTGAGTTCATGAGGCGTATAGGTTGTAAATCTTTTCTATGTAAAAATATGGTTTTATTTGCAGATGATGCTCTTGTGAAAAGCATACCTTTGACGTGGACAGCAAGCTGGTTCGCCAAAAACTTCGATGAAACACAGAAAAAAAATTTCGAGCTTCTACGATGTTTCCGAAAATTTGATTTGAACAAATTAATCGACTCGAGAAAACCGTAGGTTAATATCTTGTTCGTTAACATTTGTTTCTTAAATAAGTGATGGCATGGAAGCACATCTAACCATGCACCGGGGAGTGGTAGATCTTTCGTCTTCAATTTATTCTCATGTCTCTCGAAATCGTTATCAGCTTGGAAAAAAGGTTAGCTTCCAAACGAAGAATGGGTAAGTATTGTATACTGTTGTTCAGGATGGCTCTACCCCATACGAAGAATCTTTCTTTGGACTTCAGTGTAAGTTATCGGATGATTTTAACAAATTGAGTCTGTTCAGATCGTAACTCTTTATGTAGCAGTCAACTACAAGAACTGCTAGAATACAAGCAGTTGCTTTACGCTGTAGCTGGAGGAACTAAAAATCATCAGTAACTTCAACTTTTAATTTTTCTCAACAAAATAAATTTTCTAGATCTGAACCAAAGGAACAGAAAGAGAGCAGGGATGTATCTTCAATATCTAGTACGGGGACGAATCCCATCACGCTAATAACTCATCTCCATGAACATTCTGATTCTGTCACCCAGTGCGTTGCTTTGTTCCCAACTATATTATAATTATATATCCTTCAGGCTTTCGTTCTATAAACCAAGTTCACTGTTTGCAAGTGGATCTCGTGATGGTACAGTAAAAATTTGGTCGGTAAAAACAGTGATAGGAGAGAGTTACGATGCCATAACTAGTCAAAATACTTATCATGTACCTCTGGAAAGATCTCAACAGCGAAACGGCACCAGTAACAACGAAAACGGTTTTGAGACAATTTTAATATTTAGATATTTCTGTCGACGGACTAGGATGGACAGCGAAAGGCGAATTAGGATATTTCACATCGGATGGTTCATTTGTTTGGGCTGACGTATCCCGTGGTGTCCGGGAAGTATCCAAAGTAATATATTTTTGCTGATTTTTTCTTTATATATCCGACTCAGGTTACTTTTCCTGAAAGCGATGGTCCAGCTAAACAAATGCACGTTGATGGAAATTTAATTTTTGTTCGAACTCACCATAATATTCTCTACTGCTTGGACAGCAGGTACTGCTAATTAATTCCCGCAAATCAACTTTTGAGTATTAAAGGGTTTCTGAATCTAATGGACCTCTTGGTAAGCACGAGGCCTGGCGGAGAGACATAAGTAAAAATCACGGCTTAGTATGAACATCTCATTTTTACATCGCTATCTTTTCGTTCAGATCACCTCGTTCTGCATTGACCCCTGGCAAGCTAATTGGATTTGTATGGCTTGTACTACGTATCAGCTAATGCTATGGGATGTTCGGTATATATTTGAGTTTTATTTTCATTGTTGCTTAACAAAAACTCTTCAGTTTTCAAATGGAAGTTAATTCTCGGTGTGCTAGCAAAGATAACAACCTTCCATTGAAAATATGGAGTAATGTACGATCGCCTTATCAAGCTCCAGAGGTAACTAATTCACAGTTAAAAATGGAATTCGGCCATCTTAGGTGTTTGTTCAATTCCAATACTATGGAAACATAAGTATTTTTGACCTTAGTCAGCCCACCTCTAATGTTTCACGTGTGCTGTGGCCATCAACTTCGCAACCACTTGGAAAACATCATAGTAATGGTAACAAATCCTCAGGAAATAGCCAGTGGAGCACAACAGCTATCCTTGAGGACATGAGGAACATTACAGATGCTTTAACAGTTTGCGAAAAAACTGGGGCTGTTTTCACCGGAGATACACAAGGTTTTTTCGCCCCGTCATCCTATCTGTATATCGTCTTTAGGTGCTCTACGCAGATGGTATCCTAATTCTGTGGATTGTCTCTATCTGAATGGACCGAGATTTATTCAAGGTTTTGTTGTACGTTAATATGAAAAAATAACTTCGTTCCAGAACGGTCTCCCTACCGCACTACGTTCAGGGAGATCGGAGAAAATCCGGCTGTGATACATGAAGTTAAAGTACCTAACCAAGCTAACACTGAACGACATATCCCGCCTATAGAATACAAGGTTGTTATCTCACTAGGCTCACTCAAACTGCTTGAGTTTTACAGGCTGCAAACTGTCATAGAACACCTATAACAGACATAATGGTGGTTGAAAACGACTACTTAGTATCTTCGTCTTCGGAAGGAATAATCAAAGTGTGGAAATGATTCAAATGTATTAAATTGTAAATATTGTATATTTTATGTTACTAGTCAAATAATTGTTACGGTTAACTAAGTTAAATTCTCGCCCTACAACACTGGATTGGAAATACGGCTAGGCAGGCTCTCAGAACGGTTGCTCATTGTATAAAACTTGAAAATTCTTCCTTAAACTGTATTGATGTATTACTTGTTGTTCTCTCTAGATGGAATACCTTCTCTTGTTTGAGCAGTGTTTGAATCGTTTTTTAGGAATGGAGTTGCACGTTTGGCCTGCGGATTTTGGTCTTCCTTCTATTGACGTTAACTGTCTACAGTTTTTGGTTAGTGTGTTAAAGTGATTGTTTATTTTTTCTTCTAAAGTCTTGCTCGAAAATGTGTGCAAGTCCAATAACAATTGTACCAGCCTCAGCTCCATGGAACTCTCCAAATGGTAATAATGAAGCTATTGTGCCATACAGATATCGTTTCCAGGCGAGTACCCTGTGCTCTTTGACAAAACCAACCCTGGAACTAAAGCAGTTACGGATTTTGACAACTTTGTTGAGGTTCTACGACGAAGCGATCAAGAAGTGGTGATAGACGGAGATTTAACCGCATCTGAGCGTTCAAAAATCGATGCTTTCAGCTGTTATCTTCAACAGCATTTATATCCTGCCGTGGTTTGGAACTGTTCGAAAATTCGAAGAATATTCATTTTTTTCAAATTTTAGATTCATTCCTTATGGGTCGACGAGTTGAATTACACTACTGTCACACAGTACTGGTATAATACCAAACTCCCTTTCCCATATAATATGTATTATTTGGAAAAAAGAAGAAAAAAAGCTGTTAGATTTTTATCAGATAAAAATGTAAACCAGGTAGTGAAAAACGCTTTACAGGTAAATTATAATAGTATATCTTACGATTTCTGATCTTAAATGTAGGCCTTAAACTCTTTGTCGGTCAAATTAGGTGATAACAAGTTCATGTGTGGCAATAAGTAAGCACAGCAGTTTGATATTACTCTTAATTTTTTCTATAGACCGAGTTCTTTGGATGCGTTAGTTTTCGGTTATTTAGCACCATTGTTGCGTCTGCCATTGCCAAATGACAAACTGCAAGTCCATCTGTCCGCATGCCCTAACCTTGTATGTTTTAAAATAAATGCATTCGAGAACAAGTAAATATAGGTTAGATTTGTGGAGTCTATTACATCAATATATCTTCCACTTACTGATGATCAATTGAAACAACAACGATCTGAAGCTAAGCTATGGAAAAGTCGATTGCAGAAAGCCGAAAAAACTAAAGAAGCCGAAAAGGTTCTCATACTTTTAACTGAGTTTCATTCCTTGTCCTATAGGCTAAAACTGCGGAAGAGGAGCAGACTGTAGAAGATATGCCTGTTCGAGACTCAATTTTATTTGGATTGGTTGCAGTGACTTTGTCAGTAATATTCGCAATTCATTCGGGAATGATTCAAGTAACTCATACACTCGAGTTATTTTACACAATCTTTTAGGTTGTTGTGGAAGATGATGAACCAGCTTTAGAAGAAACCTCATGATTTTAAAATCATATAGTATTAGATAGTTAGGAGAAGGTATCGAAATCGAGACGTTGTTTTTAATCATTTCCTCTGGTCTAAGTAAAGCCTTTTGCTTGATTGTTCGATTCCTTAAAATTCGAATGCAGACATTTCACAGAAGAGAGAGAGACATTCTAGTCATCACAGTCAAGCCCCGCCCCTTGGTTTCGGACACTAACCATCCCATAGTTCTTCCTTTCGAATCTACGACAGGTCTTAGACCTGATGGCGAATTTTGCCTCAGGATTCCTCAGATGGTATTCAAGATTATTGTATAATTATCCATTGGCTTTTATCATTGTGTCTGTTATTCTAACAGGAGTATTACCTTTGATTTGTCTTTATTTTTGGCCTGTGCATCTAACAAATAACGCCGAAATTGTAAGTTATAAGAAATACTTTATTCTAATTTATGTATTATCGATACGGTTGAATTTTTGATCCGCATTGACATAACTTTTGAAAGTTCATTGTATAATTGCGTACATGTTCTTCCAGGGAATTACTTCCCCTAAAGTGACTAATGCTGTAGTCACAGACAGAACCTGTTCGTTTTCGTAAAGTTTCTTATGCGTTTTGCTTCATGGAAAACCGAGATTCTCGTTCCTTTTCCTAATGTTCATCAGTGTTCCCACCTCATTAATGTAATTTGAGGCTCAAAATATGGAGAGAAAAATAGCTCAATCGTATTACATACTTCGAAAAGAGGAATGTATACCTTACCAACTTACCCCTCAGTTCGCAATAAAGAGAGGAAATAGTTGGTTGATCATATGGGTCACGTCCGGATAATGACCGGATCGTATGCTAACAGATCGGAGGATTGAAAATTATTGCTTTTAATAAAGTACCAAGAACTTGTAGGATGCGAAAGCCATAGTAATATATGAAACTATAACCGTAATGTTAGTCATAGTATGTGTGAGTTTTGAGGGTTTTCTTTTTTATAAGAAAGTTCTGTAAGAAGTCACCTTCAAATTTAAAAACCTGTTTGTCTAGATGGGAAGATAAATTTCCTATATTTCATAAGTGTTCAATTTGTTTAGAGTGATCTGTTCATCCAATATTTTGGTGTTCATTATCTTTCAATCAATATCTTTGATTCCAGGGATTTGATACGAAGGACACCGATTATTCAGGGCCTAGATTAGCCTGGCAACAACTGCAGCAACATTTAACGTCCTCTAACCGTATACCGTTTGCTAATTCGGGAGAAAAGGATCCAAATGTTCCTCCGGTTTTGAGTCCTGCGAGTAATAAAACAACAAGAAGAAGAATAGCTAGAGGATGGGCTGATGATCTCTTATTCGCGGTTCAAAATGTTCCATGTTACGATGCACCAATACCCTTAAGTACGTTGAAATCAGTGTTATCTCACAGATGTTGATGTTTTCAGTGAATCATCTGAGTCAAATCGTAGTAGAAGTTCCAAGTTTTGATTCGATTTTTGAAAAGTCATTCCTATCGGATCTATGCTATTTGCATGCGAATGCATCTAGTGAAATTACTGCTTTTGATGGATACACTCCTTATAGAAATGTTTGGAGTGTTGCCAATATGTTCGCATGTCTCTCTCCCAACTTTCTCGTCAATTGTACTGAATTAACAGTAGAAGATATTAATATTGTTCGAGATACCGTGAAGTTTTGTGCTGGATATCGAGATCAGCTAGTATCGTGTAAAGTTGAATGTTCAGAAGCATGTACTGAGTGTCCAGGTTAGTATGTTGCATTTTCTTTTTCAATTTCCCATATCTATAGGAGTTCCGAAAAATTGTACAAACCAGATGATGTTTGACGTATTTTATCGAATCTTACCTCAAGATTTATCATCAAAACCATTTCTTGTGAACACATTCCTCCCTGTTTTCACATTGACCGGTTAGTGATTTGAACTTCTTTTCACGTTTGGTTTCTTTATATGCAGTTTTATTGATTCAGGTTATGCAACTCAGAATATTCGTGTGCCTGTTGATTTATACGATGGTTTAGAAAATGCAATAATATCTTATACGTCGCGTACATCATTGAAACTTAAAGGTTCGTGAATCTTTGCGTGAAGCTAACGAACTAGCTGGCACAGTGAGGGTAGTTCTTTTGAAATTATTCAAATAAGCAAATAGTCTCGGCGTGAATTCGCGAACACAGCGGATAGCTATGGGATATTAAAGTCCAAACTGGTTTTATGCATGATGACCAATGCAAGTGGAAGAAGACGCATCATCTCCGGCTTTTATGAATTCACCTGGCCAATGTTCTTCCTACGTAGCTTCGTTTTCACAGTTCAAATGCTGGTATTTCAAGAACGACTTTGAATGAGAAGTGGAACTTCAATTATTTTCGATAGTGTGGGAACATAAAAAGCTCAACGTGTGATAGAAATGTCATTGTCATACAAACTAAGATTATGTGCTAAGAATAATACAGCTAGTAAAAAATGTAAGGAGGTTTCTACATCGAAGTATTTCTTCAAAGCTATTTCGCGTTTTATCTGAAATGTTGGGATCAATGTCAAGGGCACATCGTAGATGGAGTTCTTGAAATATGTATGTGAATTGCGGGTTAAAAAAGAAATTTAACTTTCTGGGAACTCAGTCTTTGAAGTAACGGATATATTTCAGGAATTTTGATGGATATCAAGCGAGAACGACTTTTAAAGTCAGCTATGACCGATTCAATCTTGGCTCTAGTAGCGGCAACACTTACTATGTTAGTTGTAGCATTACACTCGAGATCCATTTTATATGCTCTTGCTGTGTTCGTAATCCTGGGACTCTCCGTAACAGGTTAGTTACAAATGCAGTAAGTTTTCAACTCATCACTTAAGGAGCGCTAGCTGTCTATGCTCAGTTTACATCAGACTTCCCATTGCTGAATTTGGTTATTTTTGTTCTATTAATTGCTGTCGGGACCGATGATGCTTTTCTACTGTTTAGCTCTTTTCCTGAAAACCTTAACGAACATACTTTCTATACAGTAAGAGTGAGAACCAACAACAATGTACATTGTTCGTTTCAGTGCCTCTCTCACACAGGAGCAACTATGTTCTTAACTTCATTCTCAACAGTGGTTCCGTTCTTCCTTAATATGCATTCCAATGTTATAGTTTTTCGGTAATGAACTTAGTCCGGATGAATCTGAATTAGTTTGCTTCAGATGTTTTGGACTGTTTGCTGGAATGACTACAGTGGTTAATTGGTTTTTAGTCGTATCTTTTCTTCCAGCGTTTTTATTGCTTCAAAGAAGGTTTTTGTTTCAAATCGTTACTTTCAAGTTTTTCTAAACCTTAGGTGGTGTAAATGTTTACCATCCTTGCCAAAACTTGATAATTGGTTTTCGTTTTCTTTCCGTAACGTTCTCCCTTCCGTTATCTTACAGGTATGTTTCTTGATTACCCTATCCCAACACTTCTCAATATCAATCAGCCTTCAGTTTCACGTGAAACGAAAGTGAAGAATTATTTTCATCCTTCATTGTTAGATGCTTCGAGGGGCTCTTCTCGTTTTTTTCTTGTCATCAAAAGTTCAATTTAACTCTCCTGAAAATAATCATTTCCAGGGTAGATTTGTTTGGTTGGCATCACTTTCTTTGGTGGTAATAGGAGGGTGCTTCATTACATACAATGACTTCCATTTACCAGAATACAACCCACTACAGTTATTTGTCTCCTCTAATCTCCATGAGTGGTACAGTTTCTTATCAATTAACTACTTTATCCCGGATCTCCTCAGGTACGACAATAATGCCGAGAAGAACTTCGAATTTGTTGCAAGCAAAATAGCTTTACCTCTGTTTGCCAGAGTACTGTATGGCATTCAAAAAGGAGAATCTACAGCCAGGTTTAAAGCTGAGTCGTTCACTCCTCTCAGGTAGTATAAATGATCGATTTGAAAATAATATCTTGCTACAGATATGATCCTGGTTTTCATCTGGATACAGTACCTGCAATCGAAAAATTAGCGAACGATTTGAAAGTTGCCAGAAATTTACCGTATATAAACCATACATCCAAGTTTTGGCCAGAAAGGTTTTTAGACTGGAGTCGCGATTATAAATGCCAAGCAGGGTATGTTCCAACGATAATTTATAAACACATCTGATGCATTTAGGTTCTTATGCTGTAACATGAGCAGTCCTCTATTCAGTAATATGTACCTAGATCATTGCTTGAGAAATTCGACAGCTTTCTTGTTCACTTCTTACAATGACACACCCATCTTCGATAATACAACTTTCCTTTTAACAGGGTAAGTGCCATACTCCAATATATCAGTTTTTCACTCCACTTTCAGATACACTGCTCTATTACCTACAAAACTCCAGTATTCTCATCGCTTCTCTAAGTTATACAAGGCGTTTGATCTTTTATCCAATACAGCGAAGGGACCAGGGTTCTGGGCTCCTGAATGGCCACTTATGTCTACCTGGTATGTTTCCGCTGTCTCGGGTTATGACTATCTGTTTTATAGGTTTGACCTCCAGCGTTCAATTATTTCGGATTGTCGATATTCTGTCATAATTTCCATTTCTGTTGTAGCATTGTTCGCATTAGCGCAACTTCATCTTCAAGTAGGTTTATGAACCTATTATCTTATTGCTTTTGGTTAAGGCGTTACCTGCTGTGCTAACATGCATTTGTATAATATGCACATCTGTTGGAGTTGTTACTACACTGGGTTGGGTGTTGGGAGTTCTGGAAGCTGTGATTTTAGTTTTGGTTGTTGGGCTATCCTTCGATTATACGCTTCATTATGGCGCCGCGCTTCCGCATGATGTAAGTTTATTAATTCTGGATTTCGGTACTAAGTTTGATAAAGGGATGTCCGACTCATCGTGTGATGCATGCTGCATCTGTTGCTCTATCACCGGTATCTTTAGCTGCATTCACATCTTTCCTAGCTGGAGCATGTATGCTGTTTGCGCAAACACATGCGTTCTTCCAGGTGCAGTTGCTCGTTCTTATTATTTAGGCAAATATGACTTTTAGGTTGGAACGTTTTTAGTGGTTGTTACCTCAGTGTCATGGATTTATGCTACCTTCTTTTTCTTGCCTCTTTTGAGTTTAACACTTCCTAAAACAAAAAACTGCCACGTTTGCAATTCTCCACCACATATCCCACTTAATAGAAAGTTCTAGTCAAGCATAGATATTGATGTTGCTCAACACAGTCAAGTGTCTACATGTTCATTCACTACGGGTTTCAAATGATTCAATAAATATTTTTATTACTTACAACCTTTCAAAGGCAAGTTCTTATCTTAAATGTTCTTCTGGGATGGCAATAATGAAAAATAATAGATACAACAGCACCTTGACTTGAAGAATACAATTATGACGGCATTTTTCAATTACCCATTCACTTTAGAGAATTTAGCACTGAGATCACAAAGAGGCGAAGAATGAAAAAAACTGTGCCGGAACTATGCCATCATCTTCTTCTTTTTCCTATCTACTTTAATCGTTTCTAATATTCCAGACAAAAGTTCTCTTCCCATCTTCTTAAGCTCCAATATTCCAATCTAACGGAGAAAAACTGCCATCTTGAAAAACAAACTTCAACTTACTTGCAGTCCCTTTAAAGGCCCTGTTTCAAAACCGGAGTAAGTCGATTCCATTGTATATGATCTGGCCACTCCGAATTGTCTCCAAACTGTAACTCTAGCAGACGATTCTTTTGAAGGAACGATTGTGAAACGACAGTTGTCAATAGAAAAGCAGGGAGAAATCTGTAACGATTTAGCTGCTCAGAAAAATGTATGATATGTCGTACCTTGTCTAAAACTTCAGGAAGAGCTACAAACTCGTTCTCATGTTGCATTTTTTTGTCAGTTGACTTATAAGACTGTTCTGGATTGTTACCAAATAGAAAAATACTAGACTTTCGCGAATGTCCATGAAAATCTATAAACATCCAAGGAGTTCTATGGCAAACATCAGTCTAAAAGTATATGTTCTATATGCATTCGTTTTGCCCGAACCAGATATTGAATAATTCCCTTGGAGTGGAAAATCTCTGGGTGTAAAGTGCGATTAGGTTTATCCCAAACTCTGAAAAATGATCTCGTTTGTTGATTTTCCTGAAAAACCAGAGAAATACCTATTGAGATCCACTCCTGCCAAAGAACATCTGTGACTGCCATTTATTACACCATCAGGATTGAGCATGGGGATCAGTTTGAAAACAAACTTGCTCAGTAGGCTATCAACAGTTTCACTTCTATTACACAGAAGCTCATTGAAAAGCCCTTGAAAAAATGTAATATATAAGTTACTCGAGAGATACTGACCATGCATAATCCAACTAGAATTACTTTCACCCGGGTGAACTCGAGCGGAAATCACGATAACTTTTCGAGTTGCCACTTCTTGCTTTGTGCCAGCAGCAGTTGCAGTGAGCATGACTATAGGGTTTCCACCGAGAGAATGACCAATAATATCTTTACGGAAATGCACTGAAGGATTCAAAACCGCATAGCATCGATCAATACTGGTCTATAACGAGAAGATCTTGAACTATAAGAAAAATGACAAACCATCATGAATGAGAACGTATATGGATAATGATAAGCGAAATAACACACGTCACCTTTAGATTTGAACGTAACATCAAACCGGATAGAGAAATAACTTCTAAGAGAGACATGTAAACTCAAGCGTCAAAGAAGTCAAAAACCTTTTCCCATTTTTCTCTCCATCAGCATCAAATGTATCATCAGTAAATAAATTGCGATAATAACAAACAGAATCACCGACTCTTAACCAGCGGGGATTGCCAGACACAGCATCACGAACACTGTACATCACTGGCTGCATACCTTAAGCAGAAAAATAAATTGAATGGAATGAAAAATGTTGAAAAAAACCATGTGAGTACATAGAAGTTGATTTCAAGCAGTTGATAATCTCGAATGTGTAGGGGACATTAGCTCGCATGTTCGAAACCTCGAAGTAAAACCATTGATAATGATCATTTATCTGATTGATATCCGGATTCAGAATGAGTTGGTAATGCTGAGTTGAAACCTAAAATGCGTCTTTCTCAAATACTTATCATAATCATCGATTAAACCTGAGTAACTCGTCTAAGGTTGCCGCATTCGAAACGGCTTTCAAAAAGCAAATGGTCCTTGCTCACATTCATTTTCCCTAACCTAGAAATTTTTGCTATGAAACTGAAGAATCAGTCTAGAGGGAACCTGGAAGCATCATCACAACTTAGAACAGTCATTGGGGGAGAAGATTTCAAAGGCGAATTCATGCAGAGCTCGTCGAAATCGTAAACGGTACGTGGGACGAACTTTACATTCTTCTTGGAATAACTCATTTGTTGCAATACTGCCTCTCTATAAACACCTTCTTCAATGATTACATTATGGAGTCTCACCTGAATCCATCATGACTTACAAGCAGAGGTTGTTGAGGCTGTTCTCGATCTGAATCCTTCAAATCGGGATAAGCTATTTTCACAAAAGGTACAACAGATGCAGTTTTCTGAACCAAGATATAGCATTGGATAGGCTGACTGAGAAAATACCATCACATGGTTTTTGAAATGCGTAGAATAGCCTTCGAAATCCTTTAAAGGTGTTGGAAGGGAATCTTCCGTGAATTCCGAAAAAAAAGGATCATAGGCTGATAGATCTGAGAACTTCTGCTTAGCCAATGACAAAGCTGAGTCCTAGAAAATATAACTGATTGAAGCTTAACCTTTGGAATCTACTTTCATTTGCTGTAGAGTATATTAGTGAAATTAAAAAGATAGAAAATAACGAATACGAACAGATCTCTTCAGACGTTTCCAAATTTTACGTTTTGACTGGACATTGAAATGAGAATACCACCGCATGTATGAATTTCGAAGGAAAAATTAAAAGTGGAAAGTTCAGGAAAGCGTGAAAAGAAATCAATGATCATGAAGTGAAGTCATTGCCATAGTTGGCCGTTACGTTTTCATTTTTCGAAAAAAATGAGTTGGAGATAATTATCAGGTAGGTTTCGGGTACAACTGTTTTTCAGACTGATGTTAACCAAAGCAAATCAAAGAACAAAGAACACTTATTGATGTTGAGAAGAGGAATTTGTTATCGAAAATAAACAATATTCTCACCTTCTCAAAGTCCGCGTTCAGCATTTCACCATCACGACTGTTCTCGTTCTCTGTGAACACATCTTCATCATCTTCAAAACGATCATCTTCTAAACAACAACAATACGTTGAAGGATATGATGGTTTCGAGGTTAGTGTACCACTTATCAGACTTTCATCTTGGTTTTCTGTGAAGGAGTTTCTGGCCTTATGCAATGACCCTTTTTTAGTAGGTGAAGTAGCTTTACTGCTGCAAAGGAACTCTTTTCTACAATTAGTTTTATGAACAAACCTTGGACCTATTGTTGTGGGTAACTCCAGACTTAGCGGAAACGGAATTCCGCTCAGAGGAAAACGAGCAGTAGGAAGACAGCTCATATACAATGAACACAAAGAGTCCTAAGAAGTTCAAGCTAAAAAAAGGAAACTAAAAAAAAACACCTGAAGGACTCTTTTCCGTGGGAATTCTTTCATGACGTTACTTTGAAGAGTATCAAATCCTTTCCTGATCATCTCTAAGCATTCCAACTTTACAATCTCATCTTTGGCAGATTCTGGAATTGCCATGTGTCAAACTAATACCAATTAAACAGAAAAAAACACAACACATGACAGCAAAAAAAAACAATGAATCAATTATTTGAGAGACGAGAGTAAAAAACCTACTTATATGGGAGAGTAGATGAACTATATCAATTGCTTTTATAAGAGCATCTAAGCGAACAAAAAGAGATTTGAACTCTGTGCTTCCACGAGAAAGATTTTCCACACTACCAGAGTTGTGTAGGAATGTGAACTGACAGTTTGTTATATTGAGGAAAAGACTAACAATACCTTCCTCTTCTATCAAACGTTGTCGAGTTGGTCCTGAAAACAATTTTTTTGATTTCGAGAAGTGGTGAAGCAATCAAACGAACAACAAAGCAATTCGAGTATACTCAAGCAGTTTCAGTTAAGCAATAAAGAAGCGAATGTTTAACAAAATGACGTTTTGTTTATGTTTCCGAAAGTATAAGAAAGTTATTGAAATTTCAGAGAGGAACCCCTTACAAGTTCGTTTTGACAACTTAAATAAACAACGAAAACGAAACTCACTGTCTCTCAATGTTGAATGGAGAATCTCAAGATGAAGCAAGAAAATTGCTAAAGTTCCTATGTCTGATTGGCCACTAAGAAATACAACACGCTCGAGAAGATCTTTCGCATACGTTTGATAACTTCCACAGATCTCCGCGTTTATCACTAAAATTAAACTTGATATCAGCACTTGGACAATGTTTTACTAGAGAGCAAAGATTTCCTGAAGAGCGACAAAAGGTTAATGGAGAGAAATGGATGAGCTGATGTCATTTTCTGACATAAAAGTAATAGAAGCCCTCCGTCACGGACTCTCGATTGGAAATTGGGATCTGTGATAAGAAAAACAATGTTACAACCGATCAACTGAGAACTTCACCTCTCTCACTCATATGAAGAAGCAAGCTCACGAGTTCATCAACAACGAGATCATTCATGACCAGCATATGACTCGATTTTTTGAAATCATAATCATATTCTTCCGTATGAGTTTTCAGTCTAGATCGTATAGCTTTAATCACACACAATGTAACTTCTGCTCTTCCTAATCTTCTGATCAATCTCGTCCGAACTGTGTAGATCATATAAAAGTAAGATATTATTTGACGAAAAGAAAACCTCGTGGTGTTCCGTGCGTTATTAAACGACAAAGTTTAATCAAAAGCAATGTTGTGTTCTTGTCAGTCGAGTTCTAAAAAGTCCGTTTACCTCTTCGAAAAAAGCGTGCAAACATACCACAAGAGCTTGAAAAACATTTTTTGCTGAATCTTCGCGATCTTTATCTTTCCTTCCAAAGAAACGAGAGAGTAAGGAGAAGTCAAGTGACTCCCCAATACATTCATATCTTCAAAAATTATTTCATAACCATAGCTCAAAGCGTTTTCAACAAACTTCGAAAACAACTCTGACTGTTCGGTAGGACTCCCGTTTATACAAGCATTCACAATTTCCTGCATGGCTTGAAAGATATCATTACATTCCACATCAGCTCTAAGGATTGAGAAAGCTTTTTTGTATTCAAGTTTTCAGTTTACTTTAAATTCGGATTGGAAGTATCCATCTCAGATACATCAGATGATAAAGAAACATCCCGATCAGGCTCGTTACTGGTTTCGAATCTAAAGTAACTCGTTGAGAACACATTCTTATTTCAAAAGTTACTCAATGTTGGTAGGAAGAATCGAATTACTCCTGCTTCCCTGATAAGTAAATAGAGAGTTTTCAGATATCACAAACGGTGTATTTAAAGAGAATAATGTAGTCTGACTGGATGTGCGAACTAATTGATCAGCATGAGATACATTTATTCTATAATGTTTTCTACAAGTTTCTTCAGCAAAATATTTGAAATCGAACTTTTCGAATGAGTACTTTTCATGCAATGGTATCGTCACTTTTGAAGATTTAGATTTACTGAAAGTTCAGCTAGAACTGCCTAATACAAAGAAAATACCTGGGCTTGGGCTTCTTCATCCTACAGGATGGTGGAGAAGCTATTACTAATTTACTAGAATTTGTACTTGGAGAAGGTTTCCGATTAGCAGGAGGAACACTTTGTGTTTTTCTGATATATGAAAAATAGACTTAAACTCTGAGACGAAATATTACTTGTTGGTTTTCGGCTTAGAAGTTGGAGAGCTTGCTTTAGAAGCTTCTCCTGATATTTTGCGTATTCGACTACTTCGCGTCTGAGGCCCAGAGTCATCCTTTTTGATGAAGTTTTTAGTTAGCCTACAACATATATGAGTATCCATGTGATAGAGTATTTCTTACCATATAGAACTACCTCTGAGACTATTTTTTTCAGACTTTCCAACATTTGAAGACATTCTTAAACAGGAGTATGTAAATAGTAAAGGAAAATGAAATCGACTAACTTGTAAACCTCAATATGTACAAACTAAAGTATTTTGCTAGAGGATAAAAAAATTTTATAGTATGAGAGAATCTTTGTCTTATTCCATTCTGAAGAAGGTTTGAACTTAAAAATCGAACCGTACAAGAAAAGGAGAGAAAGAGAGGAAATCAACCCAAGCTAACAATAATGCTAAACAGATATCGTTCAAAAACGTTTATTAAACGCCTATATTTTTCTACAGTCGTATATGCTAGTGAAAATCGAAGTCGGTCCTCTCTAGTTCATGCTTCATTCACAAAGCTCCTCCACTCTGAAAAGATTCTATATAGCTTTCAAAAGAGTTTGACACGCCCAAAAAGCTCAGAAACTCAATGAAGTAACCATGACAACACTTCAGGTAAACCATGAAAGCGTTGCTGGGTAAAACTAAAGCGTCTTTAAAATATTGAAACTTTACATTGATGATATCACATTCTTCCTGACTAATAATTTGGCGACGGAACTTAAGTGGAAGTTGATCTTCGGAAATGCATTGCCCTCTAGGAATTTTGCCTACGGGACCAATAGAGGTTGGCTTAGCGGCTACCAAGGGAGCTCAAAATCAATTAAGTGAGAGCAGAGCAAAACAAGAAAGCAAAATACCTCCTCCTGCTGATCCGCTAATGGGAATAGAAGGCAGAACATCTCTTTAACGTCATACCGTGAGAAGAGATCAATATAGCAAATTCTCACCTGTTAAAATTGGGACGAGGAAGACGAGGTCCCAAGAATTTGATCATTGGAATACGGGCTGCAGCCTAGAGAAACGTGAGTGAGTATAGAAAACTTATACGGAATTCACCTTTTGGATAGGAGATGAAAACATCTTCTGACTTGTAGTCGATTTCGCGCTAGATTGAATCGAGTGAGTTTCAGCAACAGCTGCAAGTTTGGACTTACTTGTGCGAAAACCCAGTAACGCACAAAATTTGGCAAACCAAGTGAGATCGGAACTAGAAAAAAGGGATTATGAGAATATAATATGTAGAAAAACTAGTAGCAACTTAGAAGTTTTGGAAATATTAAAGTATTTGAAAAGGATAGAGGAAAGTTATAGCTTGGTACAACACAACAATGATATTACGTGGTTGATGATCCTATACTACGCGCAGCTAAAAATTGAAACATGATAGAAGAGGATTCCTGAAAAACTATATAGCGTCTTGTGACAAAGAATGTTTTTTATAAGCAACAACAACCCCTTCTAGCTTACACAATCCTAGCCACAATTTTTTTAACGACGTTTCTTTATTCAACGTTTGTATATGGAAACTTTTTATGAAAAGGAGAAGGAAGAGGATCATAAAGAAATAATCACAGCGATTAGAATGAAAGAAACCAATTACCAAGTAAAAGCTACTCAATGCACTGGAAAGAAGCCTAGCTTGACAAGAACTTTGTGCAAGCATCAGTTTAAACATGATATTTTTTATTTTCAACTGCATTCACGACTTGACGCATCCGTCATCTCTTACATTTCAATAAAATGTAAGCATAACTTTGGGTGCTGGAAAAATGACCCATTGACAAAAAAAATGCAACCGTTCCCTAAGCTGGTTACAAATAAAATGAGTTGCGTACGCTTCTAAGCCCGCTAATGTCCAAATATAAACAGCTTTATTTCGATATATTGACTTATGTTATTTTTAATTTATACTCGGTAACTCAACGATTGATTTTAATACTTTCGAAATAATCGAAGTGATCTTCCAATCGCTGCCATTCTTCCGTAGAATAGCTGAAATAAGTTATTATTTGTTGAACTTTAATCATAACAACTTTTTAAAAGTTTCCATTTGCAAATACTTCTTCAATCCTGGCATGTTCCTTAAATCGGATTGAGTAATGGGGCCGATGAATCTGAAGTAAGAGTTCACAAGCTTTTCTATTTGGAAAAGAAAACCCAGGCTGATTACTGTCGAAAAATGAGTCTCGTGGGTCTGCGGATTGGGTTTGACCAATTGCTTTGTTTTTCTTAACTACGGTTTTGAATCTTATTATCTTAACATACCTTATCTTTCTTGTGCATTTTTTCCTTACATTTCTCGAACTTCTCATTCATTATTTGAAGCTGTTAGCCATAGTCTTCGTTGTATAATAAGTCACACATACCTCGTACTTAGTCCGTGGAGAGGTTCGGGGAGTGAAGTATATTAACTCTGTTCGATTTCCATTATTTATTGGGAGTTTTAGGAAAGGTCCGGGTTGTGCGGGCTTGAAGTTTAGAATATTCAAGAGAAACCTCAGCTCTTGCTAAACATCTAGTTTTGAAAACATTTTAGCAAAGGCACTAAATTACACTCTGCGATATGTTCTTCATATTTGGGCTCTCTCTTTCATCGAGGATTTTAGCTGCTCGAGCATGGAACTAAGTTTTGTTAATTAGTGCTCTATCCTTTATGATATTGCTAACCTTCTCCTTTGTCTTCCCGTCTGCGTTTTTAAGACCAATTTTTATTTTGTCTCTTGCTATCATAGAGTTAGCCCAATCTCTTACTATGATTTCCATATGTTTGGCTTTCGGAAGTGAACAAAAAATAAGCCTATTATGAAGTTCTTCGCTAATAACATTCTGAACTTAAAGTATAGATAACTAATGAGCTCAAAAAGACTTCAACGGCTTCTTGAGGTGATAAAGAGTTACTCAGTCTGTGATTGATGTATGAATATGTTAGTCTTCTCTTTATGAAATGCTTCGTCTCTTTGGAAATATAACCAGGATGAGCAGGATGATTAGGTGGCAAATCTTTCGACATTGAATTCGATAGATGAAAAGTTCAAGAATCTCACCTGCTCTGCCTTTGGATCGCGAAATCTCTTTGATTTCCTCTGGTCTCAATAATGTGATAGGAGTATAGCTTGGTACAAGTGAGGGTGGAAGGAAACGCATCAAACATTTCAGAAAGAAATCATAAACCTTGAAAGAGAGAAACTAGAACAAGGTTTAGGCTCGCTCACCTCAGGTGTCGTTATCAAAACCTGCAGGAAGAAAACCAAGTTGTAGATAATGCTTATGACCAGGTATGACCTAGGAAGTTTATCCGAAGGCTTAGAGATTTTGGACATACCCATTCAAATACTTATTCTGGTTGTCAGCATTCAACGTAAATGTTAGGAAGAAAAAGAAAAGTATGATTGGGTTCATAAAAGCGAAAGGAAGGTTTCGGACGACCTATTAAACTTGGCAGGTTATCTTTAATGAAATGGTTTTCATACTTTCTCAATATTATTTTTCCCCATAGGATTCCGATTGTCATAGAAATGATATACATTGAGCAGACCCATGGGAGAATGACTGTAAGCTGATTTTGCAAGGACAGATCGCATAATGTTCTCGTACTTATAAATGTGAACTGCGCATTCAGCAAAGCAAAGAGTTCCAATAACACAAGCCACATTAAGATAAGCGAACGGTAACCATATCGAAGTTCTGTCCTCACTGTAGACTCCAGTGCAAGTCCAAGAAGAAGGTATCTACATGTTTAAGTTTGTAAGATGAAAGTAAAAGAAAACACATTTTCCCAGGACTTGCAGAATATCAGTGAAACACAAGCAGCGCTGAATATAAACGGCATACCTATCCTGATCTTAAAATTGTGTGTCAACTTTTTCGCAAAAAAAAACGTTGTCAAACTCTGTAGGATATCCACCATCGCTTGCGGCCTTTAGAGTCATACTCCCATTCGTTCCGGTTAACTCCTTTCATTGTTGTGCAAAGATTCAGAGCTTCATTCATTGACATTGTTTGAGCTATCGTTGATGTTAATTAAGAATGTTTTCTCTATTTCTTTACCGAGTAGAAAACAGAAGTAAATTATCCAATTGTAGAATCTACATGCGGCTGGGTCAATGGCCATAGTGTGTGGGTGACTGAAGAACGACATCATCATTGTTCCGATAGTAAATGCTACTGCACGGAATCCCATGAAGACTTCTTGAGGATCCTATAAAAACATTGAGGGAGGTCTATCTTCTATCAATTTTTCTACATCTCCCAAGTCGCCTGTCACAATTCTGAACCTTATAAACTTCTGCAGTAGAGAGATACTACTCGCAGCTGAACTAGCTAGAGCTACTGCTGTGGCTGTCGAAAACATCTGTAATAATGTTCAAAGTTCAGGTAAAAGCTGGGAATATCGTACAGATTCTGGCAAGTTCTTCAATATTTCACAACGCTCCCCACCATATCCTTCGTAACAAACACAGACAAACTAAACTGGACTGTGTCTATTCAGTATGATTGAAACTTACTTTATCTATCAAGCTTATGCATTCACCGTGTTCGCAAGCCTCTCCAGAGCAAAACTCAGGTGCTTTCCAGCACGTGAACCTCTGAATTTGAAGGTTGAAATTGTGGTAAGTTTAAAAACAATACAGTCCATCCAGCTTTGCAGTTACAAACGAAGCCTTGTTGTTTGGGTTCACAAGAGTCTGTACCTCCTGAGAAGCACTCAGAACACGATGACCGTACTTCTTGATTATCAGGTAGCTCAACTTCGGTGCTATTAGAGTCATCTGAAAGTTTAGCCGAATCACCTTACAAACGACCAGACATTACCTTTTGGAGTTGTGCATTGCACCAAAGATGAATGGGGTATGATTTGACCGCGATTACCGCAAAATACTGAAACTTTATCAGCACTTGGAGCTTTGCAGTTGATCGTTGTTTCCTGTCCGGGTTTCAATGTGACATTATTTTCCAGTTCCAACTTGTTTATTATCTCAGAGTAGTACAGAGATAAACGGCATGTCGGTTCCGCACAATACTCTAGGAGTAAATAGAACTGTTTTTCGCAATGGAAATAGACTCACTTGGTCTCCGACACAATGCTTTAACATCCGTTTCATCTGTATCTACTGTGATTGTCTTGTTGATTCTTGCTTGGAATCGGGTAACTTCAAGCAAATCTATCACTCTGACGCTTAAAGTATATCTATTGTTATCATCAATGAACCGCGTTGATTCTTACGACTTCTCTTCACGCATTGTCCTGGATCCATACTCATTGATAAAGTATAAACTCGAGTCTTTGTCATCACTGAAACTGCTCCCAATTATGAAGTATCAAACTTGTGTACAAACTCGAGATTTTGGAAGAGCAGAAAGTTGGACATGAAATCAAACTCGTCTGCTAAATCTGCTTGTCGAGTTTGCTGACAGTACGCTAGAGCAAATGAGTATCGTCTTACATTCCTTATTGGAACTGATTTGCATAGAAATTGAGAAGCATTTACAAAAAGTCCTACCTTGAATATAACAGAAGCTCTCACCTTCAAAATAATCGCTTTCACAAGGCAAAACACATTTTTCGGGTAATTCTGAAATTAAGTAGGAACTTGTCACTGATCGTATACTCCCAATGATCCAAGGGAAAATATTATAATTTCGCCTACTTGTTGTTGTCGTAGCAACACTGGTGGGAATGTGTGTTAATGATTTCGTTGTACTCGTGCTTGGTTCCTCGTATTTTGTCGTATTTGCAGTGATGACTTCTTAAGACCGGATATTAAGTCATAATCTCTTCACTGTCTTTCATACCTTCTGTCAAAATTTGCTCTGATGTTGATGTGGTTGTTATCTCATTAAAACTACTAGTTGCAAGACCTGTTGAATGGACTTCCATCATAGTCGTAGATAGTTCTGTATGTTGCGATTCAAGTTGTGTTTCTTGTGTCAGTTGAGTAGATGCAGATATCACAGAAGTGGAGGAAAAACCTTTTTCAGCTACGGTTGTTAATCGTGTGTTTTTCTCTGTATTACTTCTGTATAATGTTGTTTTTTGCGCATTCGAAGTTTCTCCGCTTGATTGTTCTGTATAATGAGTTGTGGAAATGTTTTCAGTCGTGTTTTCGAAGACCGTGGTTCGCTTTGGTTCGACCCTAGTGATATTTTGTTCTGAACTTATTGTTTCTATACTTTTCATCGTGGCACCTGAGGTAGGTGTAGGTGTTTGGGATGGTTTAGAACTCTCTGTTTGAGTTTCAGTGAAGTTATGAAGTGACGATGTACTTGTTTCCACTGATGAATGAACTGCAGGTGTTGAAGTTACTTCTTCTTCAGTTCGCTGCGTTGAAGGTTTTTCCATTGGTTCAGTTTCCGAAACGGAATAGCTTGTAGGTTGCGATGACAATTCACTAGTAACTAGGATTGATGAAGTTGTGCTTCCAATGTGACTATTTGTCTTTTCCAATTCAGTACTTGTGGATAATATTTTGGAACTTGTGGGGAGAGGTGATGTGCCAGTTGTTTGTGTCATTGTTGCTACTGAGGTTGGTTGTATTGACTGAAGTTCTGACGTCGTGTCTGGTGATGTAGTACTTGTGCGTAGAGTAGTTGGAAGTGATGTTTCACTGCTGGTTGAGAGAGAATTCGTTCGAGTTGAACTTAGAAATGATGGTTCTGCAGACGAGGTGAGCGTTATTCTCGAAGTCGAATGCTTGCTTGATTCACTAGAGGGTATATACTGCTTGGTAGTTGTTGAATCAGCATTCTTGGAAGATAGTGATGAAGTTGTTACCGTAGCATTTTGTATGGTTGAAGTTTCAATTGTAGTACGAAAGCTTGTAGCCGCGGTATTGGTTGAAAATAGGCTAGTAATTGGCTGAACAGAGTCACTAGAACTTGTACCTTGACTGGATGACCAAGGAATGGTACTAGATTCCAACGATATGGGAAGATCTGTTTCTGAATCTTCATTTGTTGTCTTAGTTTGTGAAGTAGACTTCTGACTAGTAGATGAAGTTTTTGAATGAATTTCTTGTGGCTTCGTGGATGTTGACAGTGTTTCAACTTTAGTCGTGGCTGCAGTTTCAGTTGAAGTTGTATAATTCTTAGAAACAAACGTGGTTGAAGATGGTACAACAGTTGAGCTAGGAGTGCTGGTTCTCGTAGTTATAGTTGTCGACAATTTCTTCGTAGTTTCAGTACTAGTTGGGATACTTGAAGTTGTTATCTTAGAAGTACGAGCAGTAGTTGTGCTAGTCTTTTGAGTGCTCCTAGTCGTTGTAGTTGGATAACAGACTGAATCTACGAGAGCTATCCCAGCATCTACACACTGAGCTGATATGAGATGATGATCCAGAAAATATAGAAGGATCAATATCAGCTTCAGACGCATTGGTTTAGAAATACTGAATATGAAAGACTCACATGCAATTGTTTCCAGGATACTCGCTGAGTACCATCCCCATTCATTTGTAATTACCATAGTAACATCTCGACGGTTACATATACTCGTATACTCATATCCAGAACATAAATATCTTATTTTTTGCAAAGTGGTTTTTTATTACAGAGTAAATTGGATAATGTTTCAGTTTCTCTCCACTAGATCCTGTTTACGTCAAGCAAAAAGGTTGACACGTTCCTCGTGTAAACAACTCATCAGAGAGAGATGCATGCTACGTCATTGTAAATATAAGCTTCATTTGTTTTAAGTGTATTTCTAATGTTACAGATGTATATACTTATCTTTGCCCTGATATCTTGGGCTGGAGCCATAGAATTAACATTCGAACTGCCGGACAATTCAGTTCAATGCTTTTATGAAGACATCAATGCTGGCGTTGAAAATATAATTGAGTTTCAAGTGAGTTACCTTCTCGAGAATATATGTTACTGCGGTATTTTTAAGGTAGTAACAGGTGGACAATATGATGTAGATATGACTTTAGAAGATCCGGAAGGCAAAGTTCTTTACAAAGATATCAAAAAACAGTATGACAGTTTTAATTGGAAGTCTTCTGTAAGATCATCATGTAATATGAAATAAATGTCATAGTTTTAGATTAACGGAACATATAAAGCTTGTTTTTCCAATGAATTCTCTACATTCTCTCATAAAATTGTCTACATGGACTGGCAGGTATTTAATAAGTCTTTTTCTCGGGCAAATTCGTTTTAGTCCGGAGATAAAGTCAATGCCAAACCAGTTGATCCTGGAAGCCCAGTAAATTTGATTGAGGGATCGATTGCTTCAATTGGTGATAAATTGAGATCTGTACGTTTTTGTGTTCAAATACTAAGTTATCCTAGACTTGATTTTAGATTGATGATTATCAAACTCACCATCGCTTGAGAGAAGCAACTGGACGTAAACGAGCTGAGCATTTGAACGAAAGAGTTTTGATTTGGAGTTTGGGCCAGACTTCAGTTATTGTTCTTATTGGAATAGCTCAAGTATATCATACGAAACATTTAATGAAATAGACATAACTTCAGGTTCTTCTCCTTCGATCATTTTTTTCGGATAAGAGATCAAGATACTAAAGCTAAAAACACAAGGTAAATCACAATTCCGTCCTTCTCGTCTGCTTGCATTTACAAAATCCTCTGCTACTGCCTTCCAACAATTCAAGTTTTTCAGAAGGTACTTTTGGTGGATCGACTAGTTTAACAGAATATTCCTGTAATTGAGATTTTCTGTATGTAATGAACCTAATTTATATTGTTTGCCATTTCTTTCCTTCATCTAATTGGGCTTATTCGGGATTTCTACATTGAATTCGAGGTTATTTATTTATTTCTTAGGCATAATGGGTTTCACATTATCAAAATCTTGAACACTCATACTCCTTGTGATTTGTTAGCAATTATAGTGAAAAAGCATAACATACCTTCATTAGTTTGATGTAGTAACAATAAAAGTTTTTACTTTGTAAATTATTCAAATAAAACGTTCTCATCTCTTCTAATATCTGAAACTTAACGTTTTTTACGATGTTCTGCATGGATAATTTACCTTTTCGTGATGTAAGTTTTTCAATGACTCGATTATCTCTTCGAAATTTTCCACCTCGAAAGGTATGAAGTGCTTGAAAGCTTTTAATTTAGAATACCAATGCTCGTAGTAAGGAGAGTTTGATTTCAAGATGATAGAGTCACCAGCTAATAGGAGCGGTAACCTATAAGCCGCCACTGTTCCATCTATGGACAACACATATCGGAACTAAAAAAACTTATAATAAGTTCATACGGATGCAAACCTTGAAAAAATCATTGAAGTTCATTCTGGGCTTCGTAGGAGGGTTTGAGGTTTCGTGGAAAAAAAAGTAAGTGGTTATACCCACATCCATCAGTTCGTTGTGCAATGCTTTTTCAGCTAACTCAATTCTGATCTGAACGAAGTTGAGTTGTTTCGCACGTTTACAAACCTCATTTGAATCTCTTCCACGGAACACTACTTTTGGACTTTTTTCAATCCATGGAATTCTGGGTAAACCGATGGAATGCATTGAATGACTACCAAAGTTTTTTGCCATGTGATAGTTAGCGAAGAAGTATGTTGGAACAACTATATCGTTGGTGAGCGTCGATCCACACCAGCTAATTATAGCAACATCCTATAAGTAAATGTTTCTAGAACTTCATATCTTCCTACATCTTCGAATCCTTTTCTAGATAACGGGTAATCTCCCAAGTTAAAGAGAAACTCAGTATTCGGTAACTCGGATATCGAGAGTATAGAGAGCAATGCTTCGTCGACGAAAATCCGGAAATCTGTGTATTCTCCATAACATTTGCGATATACCTCCAACGTAAATTAGATGTATCTGCCTAATGACATTACTTTATTGCTTATTATTTGGTAATGACAGAAAGAATAGGTTCTCGACATCTCTTCGCGTCCCCAATTTTGAATACTTTTAGATAAGTTGTTTGTGAAGTTAATCCGTTCGTATTGATCGAGGTCTTCCTTTATCTGAATTTCATCAGTTGGATAACTTCTCAGTGTGTTTCATACCTGTTCTTCTTCATCACATTGAGCGTGTTGAAGCCATTTATCCATTGATTGTGGGCAATCACAGTCATCCTGAACATCTTTATTCAACCATTAGGGAATCTTATTTCAAGAGTCAAACTATTTTCTACGACGAACGGAGAATCACAGAGCTGCGTGTTGTTTATACTGATAGAAACTTCGAAGTTTTCGCAATATGTCATCCGATGGAAACGAAGTATGTACAAACCATCTTCTCTGTCAACCATTTCGGAGGAAAAGCTAGATAAGATTCATGGAGAAGTATATTAAACTCCACTTACACACATCCATCTCCTTTCAGAGAATAGCTTAAAGGTCCAAGTGAGCGAGTATAATTTTCACCATTGTTACTCAGTTGTATAAACATGTATTGAATAGGAACTTTAATTTGTACAGTACCGAAACATGTTGCTGATATATCCGGATGGGATGCAACTCTTGACGAGAAAACAGTTAAAGCTAGAGCAATGGAACGCCACATGAATGTGCTGTTCACATGCAAAGATAGACGAGAGCGAAGCTATGGAAGATGTTTATGGATCTATAAAAAGGATAGTGAAAACTATTACGAGAGAGAAACAATACAATGATTCTACACAGTGCGAACAACTACACACACATAATACAATATATATCATACATTGTTCTCTAATCAAAAAAGTTCCTAGCCAGTTAAAGTTAAAATCATAGAATTCTAGGTGATTCGACAAGAAAAAAATTAAAAGCTCAAAGAATTAGAACGGATATTCATGCCTAACAGTGTTGGAAACAAAAATCTGTTAGAGATCAATCATTAAAACCTTATTTTAAGTCAATGCATTAGTAACCGTCATCTAATTTTCTTGTGAGTTCCTCGAGACTTCTCGCATTTTTATCGTTTAGATTCAAAAGGTTTTGTATACCAACGATGAGAGATTTCCTTTTCTCTCGGTTCAACAGTGTCTAAAAGAGTATCGATTAGTTTTTTGGCGCGTGAATTTCTTAAAGATATATTATGCTAATTAGTCATAACGATGACTTGTATCTATAAAAACTTTTTCAATTGTGATGTTTAGACGGCTAATGGACGGTTGCTTTTCTCAAAATTTCCGAACCATTTCTAATTTATCGTAGCGAATCATTATATCAATGATATTTTTGTAATATAAATACCTGTTCTGGTGAAGTTTCTTCAGTGATTACTTCTAGACCATCGATGTTTTCCATATGTTTCAAAGATATTTCTGTGAAAAGATTCAGCCTTTTGTCCATCTTCTTGATCATTTCACGGGTCTTCGCTTCTTTAGATCAGAGTTTTAAAACGCAATGAGCTTCCTGTTTCACCTTCCAAATACTCTTTATTTAACTCTTCCAAATCCCTCGTTATCCCAGCATATTGTTCTTGTAATTTCACAAGATTATCTTTCTCATATTTGATTAGAAGAGCATATCCTTGATCAATCTGTAAGTGTAGGTGATTATAAGAGTAACAATATTCAAAATTGCCTTCATAGCTTTCTTTGGTTTGCCCATTACAATCAGCTTATCGTTCTCTACGAAGTTGAACTCAACTAACGGTGTTGAATCTGGGCCAGCGAGCGTTTTTCCTAAAATATCTTTTTCATAAAGATTATGACGTTTTAATCTAACCTCGATGTATTATTTTAATACCCGATGCGTCGAAGTTTCCTTTATCTCCTATAACACTTCGCAATTCTCCTAAACTATTCAAAGCATTTTCTCCATCGATTATTTCGATCTGGCAGGAGTTTGATCCCATTTTCACGCTGATCTTCATTTCGCTTAAATACAACTTATATAATGTGTTTGATAAGTGAAAGTACAGAGAAAGAAGACTACATTTATATATATATATATATATATATATATATTCATATATCTATATGAATATATATCTATATACATTGCTATATAATAGAACAATTTGGTTAGAGAGCACTAGCAAGAGAGAAAAAACCAAGCGAACACGTCTCATTGCGTACACATCATACTTGTTGTTAAATCTTTCATAATTTCTAAGCAATTATTATTGCATCATTGATTAGTGAGATCAAAGTTGAGTATGTGATAAAATTCTAATTATAGCTTCTTGAATGATTAAACTTTTCAATTTTTACAATGCTGATCGTAGATTTAATATGTTCCGCTAACTTCTATTTAACTCAATTTTGAAAAACTAGTTACAGCATGGACACAAAAATATCAGAAACTCAAGGCCCTCCACCTTCTTATACGGAAATCGAAGCACAAACGAATGAAGCTGCTTCAGCCTCAACTGCATTCAACGGCTCTGGAACTCAAGTAGTTACACTTTTTGTCCCGTTTACCCAGCATTTCAGAGACATACCACCCCTCCTATGTTCATAACTGCTCGAACTTCGGTTTACGGACCTGCTCCTGTAGAGCTTGATTGTCCTCATTGTCAAGTTTGTTATTGGTATTGAACGAGATGTGATAATTGTTTTAAGGTACATATAGTAACACACATAGCTAGAGTGGCTGGAGTTCTACCTTGGCTAGTTTTTGGCGCTTGCGTAGTTCTTGGATTTTTTTTATTTCTTATTCCATGGTGTTTCTGCTGCATCCCTTTTTTCACAGATCAGTGTCTTGATGTACTCCACTCCTGCCCTTCCTGTAAGCGTCATCTTGGTCGGTATTCCCGAATTTAAGCGAGTTCTAGAATAATTTCTCCTCTCTTAATTTTTACTGTTCTTATGCGCCAAATTATGTAATTTTAACTTTCGAAGCGTATACTTCGAGCTCCACTGGTTCGTTCTGGGTGATTCTAACTAACTTTAGTCAGCATAATTAAGGGATATTTTAACTTCTTGCCAATGATATCTTGAAATGTTTTATCATCTCTTGCATAATAATCAGATTTCTGCGCATAACTTTTTCTCACTGTCAATATTTCCAAATTTAACACAGTTTCATATATAATAAACGATGAAGAAAAACAAAAGGCATACAATTTGAAATTCTATTGTGTTTCAACACAATAAACTATGGCAGATGTAGCTTCTAATTCTTGTTATTTGCTTATGTACTCTTTCCAATTCTTCTGTATGTTCCGACCCAGGCTTTACAAGATGGACAGTAGTGCTCTACGTCTTTGAAGGTATCCACGCAGAAAGGTACCTGAAGCATTCTTTAGCTCAATAAAAACTTTTTCAGCTTACCCAAAGGAAGAACAAAGGCAAAACTAATACTCCAGCCATTAAAATGACGAGGAATGCAATGAATGTGCAGAAACCATTAACGAAACGTAGTTCCGTTTCTCCATGAGCCTGTAACAGTTTGCTTTATAAGGTAACAAGTTGTTGAATCTAAAGTGTGCTTTCTAATGTATTTTTTGAGTGTTATACGTGTGTGTGTGTCGATGTTCTTGCCAAAGCGCACAGTAGAGCACCCTCGGGCACTTGAACTATGTAAACACTTGCTCCCTGCTACAGACACACAGTCCAAGCCAAAATTTTAGAGCCAATTGATCATTGCGAACAAGTATTAAAACGATTCAAGTTGAGCTTAGAGTTAAAAAACCAAAGTTCCTTTTACATACTTCACAAGTAGAGTATGTTTGATTTTGAACTGGTTACTTAGAACAACCAATTGAAACTCACCCTGCATCTAGGACAATCCAACAACTGTGGCCGATCTGATAAATATTTCTTGGCGTTTACCATCATAGATGGTGTATGCGAGGCAGATCTGCAAATGATTTTCATAGCAAAGGCACGCTCGATCCCAATGCTTCTACCTGTGAATGGGAATAGGAACGGATTTACTTGGTGGTGCCATTGTTGATAATTTTTCGTCAAATTGGTTCGTTTGGATAATTTACAAGTTATTACAGAAAGATCTGAAACAGTGGTGTCATCTGAGGGAAAATACGAAAAACCATCATTTGTTTTGAGATCGCAACTATGCCAATATATAATGGAGCTTTAGCAGGATAAAGAGGTATTAGTTTGATGAAGAGAGGCATATTTCGATATGATAGATACAAAGTATTTCAGGTAACTGTGAAAACGATTGTGAAATACAAAAAAATTGGACAGAATGTGAAAGAGGAGAAGAAGATAGTAAAATGGATGGATGAGGATAAGAATAAGTACAAGGACGGCACAGTTATATTGTTTGCACCAACATCGTGCGCTTCTTCTCATCGTCATCGTTCGAACCGCCTACTCCATCACATCTAAGTTCCATCGCATTCTCTGTTCCTGCTTCTCTTCTTCCTCTCTCCCAATACTCTTCTAGCATGCGTTCTAGTCTCATTCGCCTACCTTATCTATGTGATTTTTCGGACACTCGAAGAAGACTTCATTCAGGTGCTTACGGTCGTTTTCAACAACGTCTTCTGGGTTGCAACACAGTAAGAGGATGATTAAAAAAGCTTATTGGTCTTTTTCCGATTCCTATTGTTTTTTTCCAAACATGTATTTTTCCATATTTCACTTGTTTGCGGACTGTTTTTTCAGGCTGAATAAGAGTGAAAATGAACTAGGAAACAACGTGAGAGGAAGAGGGGGTGTTAGAATGGTAGGCATGTGTCTCATTGTCTTGCTAACTATACATTTATTTGTTCCTCTTCTGCTCTTTTCAAATATCAGAACACTTCATTTCCTGGGACGAGGGTGAAAAAAAATGAATAAAAAAAATTGAGAAGAGCTTCTGAAGGGACCAGCATTGTTGCGGGGGGGGGGGAAGCCAAACATTTCTTTTCAACATTTCGGGAGTTCATGATGAATTCTACTGAGACGTTGCTATGCTGCGTTGAAATATTGTTTCTGTGAGGAAGTAGAAATGCTTTATGTGCTTAGTTTATTAATTCGATAAGTTCACGCAAATTAATGAAGAAGAAAAGATTACAATCAAAGAGTTAATGCGTAGTCTCGGGTGCGTCATCAGTGTACAATCGGAATAATTGAGTTATTTTTAGATCTGTGGCTCTATTTATGTTACAGGTTTGTAGATTTTTCAGTTGAAGCTACAGAAAAAAAACGGAAGAGTTAGTCTTTGGGTCGTCTTTTCAATTTTACATCCAGCCACGTTACGATGTCATCTGGATCCGTTTGCTGTAATATTCCGAAACATGATCATGAAAGGAAGTGTCAAATGACATAAATCATAAAAGTTATTAGTTCTCTCTCGCAAAGGTAAAGTTTGTTGGGTTACATTACCTCAGTTGCAGGAACTAATATTTCATCCATCGACGAGCGTTGAGGACAAGGGCAATACCTAGGATGTTTTAGTTGTTTTGGCATTTTTTTCCTAACGAACTCTAAGTCTGTTCCAGGATCGCCTTGTTCACCCATCCCGCCTTCTATTCCGTTCTTTCCTGCTGAGCCAGGAATACCTTTGTCACCAGTAGAGCCAATAGGACCTTTGAATCCATTCCCAGGCTCTCCTATGTTACCTGTTTTACCTTTCGTGCCCATAGCCCCTCTCGGACCTGCAGTTCAGTTCATTAATATCAAGTTTCAGTGTTCTACCAGGAAGTCCTTTTCCGTAGAGAACATCTTCCCCTCGCTGTCCTTGTAAGCCTTTTATCCCACGCCTGCCATGAGGTCCTGGTGAACCTGCGAACAATCCTATTTCTCCTATCAGACCGTTTTGACCATTCACTCCAGATGGTCCCGATAGCCCCATGGAGCCCTAAACGTTAAATTGGTCAGTGGGATATAAAAATTAAATTTCACTGAATGTCCACGTGGTCCTTCAGGACCTGGTGGGCCCATAGGTCCGGCTGGGCAGATATAACATTCTTCGGTTATACTTGCGAGCAAATCTGAATGATCTAGCCCTGGAAGGCCGTCAGTTCCGGGCTTGCCTTCCTCTCCGTCCCACCCGTTATGACCTTATACATTTGATATCTTCTCACATTATTTATGGAAATACCTGCTATGCCGGGAGCACCCATGCACAAAGCGAGAAGTGGTGGAGGCGATACTGTTGGCTCCAAAAATATGTGATCCATGTTACCTGAGTTAACTGTTGACCGGTATTTGCGGAAGGGGAAAGGCAGGAATCCTTTAGGAAAACCGCTTTCTAAACAAAGATTAAGAGTTCAATAGTAGCCGGGAAAAACCTCGTCTTGAACGTTGAGATAATATTTGCAAAATCTCAAAAACCTTTTTCGACTTTCGCTGAAATAGGCAATTCGCAATAGCAAAGAACACGAAATCTGTTACCCGGAAAGATGATGTGTGAACATTCGCTTCTCCAGTAAAAGATCTTACAGCATTCAGATACTTTTCAGTTAACAGGAATACACAAACTAGGGTTGAGGCAGTGAAACAAATATTGAGAAGTAATAGACGGTTGTGCATGGTCATCGGGAAAAGAAATAGAAGGAGAACATCAAAAAAGTGCTCAACTATAACAAGACCTCTCAACAAGCATCCTTAACCTGGATAACAAAGAAAAATAGAAATCAGTTTTCCTCTGTGTTCAGTCATCGGCGTTTGTCTTCGAATCTTATCATAGCCTACAATGTCAGTGTGTAGAACAACTCCTCATTTTTTCAGAATAAAAAGCTCTCGATCTCAATTCCAAGAGTCTCTTGTTCATTTCCAAATACAAAGAAAAATTGATTGAAAATGCATGTTTTCGAGAGAGGGTTAGATTATTTTGCTTTTTCTTAATAGATGACTTGAACATTGTTCCGAATTCCAAGTTTATATTGTGTCAAATAGAACGCCAGCATCTGGTTTCAAATTTTTTGATGTTTTCCCAGCCGATTTTTCTTTATATGGACAGGTTCAAGACGTGTAATTCGAAAAAATATGCACTCCGATCCCATTGTTTGAACTGCTTTTCTCATCGTTTTCACCAATTTCCTTTTCTAGATTTATTTTGAATATTGCTTGATGTTAAAACGTTATTTTTGAGCAAAGAAGAGGTTTGAGTAATGTTCCAGAAAGGCAAGCCGTACAATGTACGGCGCGGAAATCTATATGTACGTGAGGTTTCACGTGCTCATTAGGCCCGACGGGTCGCTTCCCAGGCGGGAGGCTGATCTATGACACTCAGCTTCGCATTTTTTGAATTTTTAATTTTTCCCTCCCTCTGTATTTCGTGTCAGGACCAATTAAATTCTAAAATTATTTTCTATTCGTTTCCAGTTTTTTTTTGATTTTTTTGTTAATTTTCGTTGTTTTTTCAATGTAAATTAGATTTTCAGAAATTTTTGTGTTAGAATTCTCTAAGCATCTGTCTAAAACATTCCTTCCCATAAATGGTGTGCGTATCATTGTTTAGATTTATAAGTTTCTACTTGCTCTTCACCCGATATCGCTCCAATGGATGTTTTTTTGGCTTAATTTCCGTGTTTTGTCCCAAGGCAACTTTGCTACAACCCTTTCCAAAATTGTCAATATCCGGATCACTTTCGGACGAATTTGCTGAAAATTTGGAAATTTTGAACAAAATCTCAATTTTTGCTAATATTAAAGGCTTTAAGTTGCGGCAATCAAAGAGTTTTTCGAATTTTAATAAATATTTGATTTTTCTTGTGTTTTCTCTGTGATGAGATGGTTAAAACCGTTGTTACTTGTCTTTTTGGGTTGAAGATTTTTATAGCGAGCTTCTGTTCATTCAGGAGTTAACGATACCGCTCACTCGAGATAGAAGTTGATATTGAACTGGATAGGATCTCAACCACAAGCAATGATGATCGTAAGCAGCTGTGTTCGATAGTACTCTATGCAAATTGCTTCAATGTAAGTTGTTTTCCTAATTTCTGAATTTGGAGATGGTAATATATGAAATGGTCGTTCCGTGAATTTGTCAATCGTTCGAATGATCGGTACTCATGTCAAACTTGCTGGTTAAAATTTCTTTCATTTCGTAACTCTGATGACCAGCTCGATCTGCAGAAATGAATAACGCATGTGACACACAGAGCTAACGATGTTTCTTCCAGGCTTTATTATTTCCTGATAAGACCCGTGTGCTTGCTTTACGATATATCTCCTGGAGGGAAATAGAGCTGTCAGAATCAGTTCCATTGTCCCAGGAGAAGGCTCTATTATCGGGCACTCCATCAGTTTCATTACAACTCTACAATCATACGGAGAGTTTGCAGTCGTCAAGACAACTCAAGTAAGATATATCCAGTTGTTAATTGGTCATGTTTATTTCAGGTCGTTGTTAAGGAACCATGAAGCCTGTCATGAATTGAAGAGCTCGCATTCTAATCGGAAGTCGGATTATGAATGTACTGACTTCACTTGATTTTATTTTCAGTTTTTCAATGAGCAGAGCAGTAGCAGGTAAGATCGAGTGTTAATTGTGGTTTTGTCTTCACAGATTTGAAAGCAAGGAAGCAATATGTTGCTGTTTGATGGTTTATGTTAACATATTCATGTTTGTCTTATTTCAGGGATCAAAAAAATATAGCATCAAATAAATCAAATACTGCTCTTTAAGTTGTATCAAAGTCATCTTATAAGAAAGGAAATATTTGAGTCTACACCTCCTCCTTGTGTGAACCAAACCTCAATTCAAATCTTCAGATTTTGATGTGATATCTTGATAGTTTCTCTCTGTTACTTTTCCATCNTCAAATCTTCAGATTTTGATGTGATATCTTGATAGTTTCTCTCTGTTACTTTTCCATCTTCTCTCCCCCATAACAAGAGTATGCCGTGATCACAGTTATCATACCAGTAGCCAATCATGGTTCCCACCTGTTCAACTGAGGATTCGACTCTAACATACCCTGAAACTATTTCAAAAGGACTCAAAAAGTTTTTTATTGAATGAAACTTGATTATACTTAAGATACGCAAAATACAAGTCGTACAATGTACGGCGCGGAAGNCGACGGGTCGCTTCCCAGGCGGGAGGCTAATCTATGACACTCAGCTTCGCATTTTTTGAATTTTTAATTTTTCCCTCCTTCAAAAAATCTTGTCGGGACCAATTAAATTTTTGAAAAAAAAAAATATTTTCTCCATTTTTTTTTGATTTTTTTTGTTAATTTTCGTTGTTTTTTCAATGTAAATTTGATTTTCAGAAATTTTTGTGTTAGAATTCTCGAAGCATCTGTCCGAAACATTCCTTGCCATGGAAGTTTTCAAGAAAAGCGCAGTTCCAGATGTTGTTGACCTCACCTTGATCAGTTTCTCTATCATACCCTAAGGAACTTGGATCGTTAAAGCTCCCAAGTAAGGAGTGACACTTG
>CALQYR020007409.1:248091-286404 GCA_943334845.2 Auanema sp. JU1783 | reverse complement strand
AATTGTGATTACAAGAAATAGAATCCCACTCAACAACCAACTGAGTTCAAACTATGGACAAGGAGAACGCCATATTCATATTTTGATTGTTTCTACTCTAGGAAACAATTGGATGGTGGATGAATCTCGTTGTTCCGAATAACAAATGTGGAGATTGGATATCGACACGAACATTTCTCAGATCTCTGAACTGTTAGTCAAAGGAGGGCAAGACGTACAAGACCCTTTTCGGGTTTCACACTTTGATAACTCAGAGACACTACATCTCTCAGCATACAATAAACATTTCAGTCACTTTTTGGTTTTTCCATAGCATCATGGTATAAACGAGTAAATGAGCATCGATGCAAAATTGGGAGAGAACGCACACTTGCTCACCTGGGCGTGAACTTGGGAATGTTCTGATTTTCTGTTTTTTTGAATGTTATGACAGGCACGATTGATCAAGAACACTTATTTCGTTGTCGGATGATACCAAAAAAACTGTCCTATTGTTATGTTTTATATTTTTCATTTACCGAACAAGCGCCGTTTAGGGGATAATATTGTTCTTCTCATTCCGATTTTCTGTTTTTTTGAAGCATAGTAGCGACAGCTCCTCATCGCATACTTTGTTGCAGATTAGATGTCATTACTATTTATTGTTCTCACATTGTTCTCCACAAGTAGAGAGAGGATAAAATATATTGTTTTATTCTATAAGAATATTTTATAATGGTAACCCGTAATATAAATACTTTAGGAACCTTGTTATGTGAAGAGCACTATTCATTGCTCTTCACTTCTTCTTTTTTAATATCACCCTCTTTAGAATCTTTAAGATCTATTGTTTTCTGAATGAGCTTGATGAGACGTGTGATAAAAATAGTTACTGTCTAACCTTTTCTTCTTCTTCGGTGTTATTCAGGCTTTTCTCTAATTTAACATTGTTCTCTATACTAGCTGAAGCACATAATATAAAGTTTCGAAGTTATAACGCTCAAACCTATTTTATGCTTCTCAACATGTTTATTCAGCTCTTCCACAATTTCTTCTTGTTTTTTTATGAGTTTGACCTGGAATGAAAAATAGTGAACGTAAGAAATAACCTTTGAAGCATACTTGTTCTTCTTGCTGCTCTTTCATTTCGACAATTAGTCGAGCTGCCTCTTGCTGATCACCCTTAGCAGCAAAGTTTGCAATGTCATCTAATTTCTGGAACGGAAAGGTTCTTAACACGAATCCATTTATCTGACCTGGGAAATATTCAAGTTAGTATCTAGCACTTTCTCCTCTAGTCTTTCGAGTGATTTCAGAGCAGGGGGGTCCACAACAGAATCCTTAGGAACTGGCTATATAACCAAGTGTTATAGTAAATCATTCTCAACTATAGAAAACAAACTTTTTCAACCATTGAACTGCGCTGATCAGCACTTAGAGTAGCCCATGTACTTCCTAACATGATCGAGAATCCCACAATCATACATAGCTAACAAAAAACTTCACATTACTTTCCAAAGCATCGAACATACCTTAGCAACCGTTGTCAAATTCGACCCGCGCCTGATCAAAGATAAATACAGAACCGATGGAATTATAGTAGTAACCAATGATCCAATAAGCGAACCGGTCAATCCTAACACGAATTCAACTAAATAATAGCTCTTTCAGAAAAAAAATAATACTGATTACAACCGTTTGGTATGAGAAGCGCTACCATAACATTAGATCCTAATATGATTACAGTTAAAATATGAAAAGTGTGAGAATCGATGAAGGCAGACGGTAAATCACAACCGCTCTTTAAAACATGAGATTGTAAAATGGTTCAGAACTTTTTAACATACATCTCGGAGCAGTAAGTTGTACATAGCTGATCGAGTTGGAAACAACATCAAAGGAATCGACAAAGCTATAGATAACATAAATGCCAACTTCAGCATTTCTGTCAAGAAAGAAGACTCTGAAATGATTCAGCATTATAGTTACTTGACTAACCGTTTCAAACCTAGTTCAACCAAAACATCGCCATGTAGGTCTTTTGCAAAAAATGCTACATATCCAAACAAGCCGACTGCTGCATACCTGCAAATATAATTATCATTCAACTGAAATAATAGAGGTAGAGAGAAATATGATATGTATGAAACGAGTTATACATTGCGGAGCAGAAATTTATAGCTGATGAGACCACAATCTCTACTTTTTGGGCAGAAGGATCTTTCATACACTGCATTACACAGAAGAGCTGAGTCTGACATGAAAGAGCCATTGCAATTATAGGCAAACTGAAACTCTGTAGGAGTAGGAACTAGCAAATACACATTATACCATTTAAGGAAACCTTCTGGTCTCCACCAGACGACGTTCATACTCCACTTACCATCGTATAACACAGGTAATGCTTCTCCAAGCTATAATGATATTATAGTGTTCGGATCTAGACGATGAAATACCATTCTGACAACAAAAACCGCATAAAACAAAACGGCAGCCGAACTTAAAACGGAGAAAGTCTCTAAATCCTTGATCCAGCACAAAGGAAAAACAACAAACAACATAATTACAATCTGAAAAATCATTGTATGGAGAAGGTAGCACATTTCATACCAAAACAAGAGTTCGTAACCGTGATGTGGGAGCTTCAAGCTCTAAGTAATCTGCCACTACGTGTGGACCGATGTCTCCAATAACAACAATATAAGCAACTACCGATGACATTAAAAAAAGTAGAAGACTAATTTCGACAAAACGTCGCCCAGTAGAGCCCAACCCAGCTAGGGCGAGCGCTTCATAGCTACGTTTTCTAAATAAATATTTAGAAGTTAAGTTGCTATATTATTAAGTAACCTCGAAGAGAATGATATTTTCGTTAAGAAATGACATGTAACCTTGGTAAGTATTGAACAGAACGCTATCATAATAACAGTTAGTAATATGCCACACTGAAAAATATATATAGGGGAAGAGTTAAGCAAAAGGACTACCTGTTGGAAACAAAATGGCATTGCTAAAACAGAAACTCCAACTATACAGTTTACCAAATTGAAAATGTGAGGAAGAGCATGAAAATTTGGGCTAGTTGCGTGGTAATTCGTATCATCTTCAAGTTTTCCAATGTCGTCTGAGTCTGAGGTATCGGAACTAAGAGATATTGAACGTTAAAGCCTTACTATGTCTATTGATAAGAAGTTGAGTGTCATCTTTTTCCTTAACATTCTTCTTCATGCTGCATGGAAACCAAGTATGGATCAAACTGATGAATCAACAAAGATATGAGGAATCAACCAATCTAACACAATAATCGAATATGAAATTTATTATGCTGTTTAATGAAGACGATGGCATAGACTTCTGAATATCTAATACTCGTAATTGAACAAAGTGGCAAATGTTTAAAAATTGGATACAAGAGATTCAATGTTTTGCTTGAGGAATTCGTCAACATCTCTCTTAAAAAAATAATTAGGGAAAATGTTCAAGACTCTGTTTTTCAGAGACTGAATTTCCTCTTGGAATAGAGGAATATCTACTGGCAACAAGTAATTGCTTTTCCAATGTAAAAAACGCAGATCTTTCATTATCTGAACAAAGATACATAACCAAACTTGCAAGAGCAAAAGAACTTACAATATTGAAAACATCTGAACCGTAAAACTGACAAGAAGAATAGATCATTTCTTTTTCCGGAAAATACGTGTAATTCCGAAACGGAATAGGTAGGAGGTTCCTTCTCTGGTGTTTACCGGTGCAGTTCAGAACTTCCTGTAAGAAAAAATGTTGAGTCTATGTGCCAAATAAACCTTACCATTGTCATTGTATCAATACGGGACTGAGATAGCCTAACATTGTTCAGATATAATATATTATGAACTAACGAAGGTATAGAAGTAGGTAACAGCTCACAGAGTGGAAACCTATGTTTGTATCGTTGCCATCCAGTAAGCACAATGCCACCCACAGAATCTTGTAGAATCTACAATACAAACTTTTATTTTCTGTTCAAGTTCTATATTGGTAGTACAGTTGTATAATGTTCGTACAGTCTGACATACGAACGCTGATTGGTGGAGTAGCGCTCAACATTGATGTAAGTTTGGTTGGCACCGTTCGCTCCTTTATAAGCGCTAGCAAACCAAATTTTGGGAAAAACCTTAAAACCATATATTTTCTTACAAGCATCTTTCAACCCACTGCAACTAATCTTTCAAAAAGACCAGGAGGAAAATAATTCTCTCTTAACACATTTGGCGCATACCCCCAGACCATAGGTACGATCAATTTCCCTGAAAACATTAATTCAATCCGAAAATAATGATGTTCAAAACCTAATTGTTCCATTTTCATATCTTCGATGGAAGATTTGTCAAACATATCATTCCAAGCAAAAACTTTGGTAAAATTATAACTGGATGCTAACTTCGCGATTCTTAAAAGTATTTTGAGTTTTGAGTTATAAATCTGAAAACCTGGCAATATGTCTCAGTTTCAGACGTTCAACTCCTCTATTATTTTGGCCTAAGGAAGCTAGCATTTCCTTGCACCTAAAAAAATATTTCTAAATATTACTCCACAACTAACCTCCTGTCCTCAGCGACATGGTAAGCTTCATCAGCTCCTATATGTATTGCTTCAGAATAAGGATGAAGCTCTCGCATCTTATCAACACAACATAACATATTATAATGATTTGAACCCTTACTTGTTGAATCATCTGCGCAATAAGTCTAATAGAACGTTCCTCCGAGGGGCAAATACTATCCTCCTAAATTTTCGATTCCACGATGTTAGCTTCTGAACACGAACCTTCTCAATATTCTCTCTAAGATCTTGAAACATCGCATGTTTCAGCACAAATTCTAGATGACCGAACGTTTGAATCAGTGGAATAACCTCCAACCCATTCACCCTAGCAACCTTAAAGATTTTGATGGAAGAAGACACGAGTTAAATATCACCTTCTGTATTTGGAATACGTCTTGCTTCGAATAGTGAGCATCTCTAGGTAACTATAAATCAACAGTAAAGCTGTTATTCAGTGCAATGAACCTTGGACAGCTGTCCGTAATAAGGGAAAGCATCCTCATACTCAATTAGTACACCCTTAACTCCTAGCTGTTTCAAAAGAGTGAAGAATGGTTCATAGAAAGATAATTTGGGTGGAGCACCTTTCAAATCCAAGTGAACGAATATCTGCGAAGAGAATGTTGATTAAGAAAACAGTACTATCGTACTTTTTCGAAAGGTGAATTTTCGAACGCTCCATGACTTGTCCCACTAGCTTGAAGAACAGAGGAAGAAAAATTTGTGTAGAATGCGGATGAAAATAATATGAAGAGAACAATGAGCATTAGAGCAACAAAGTGTCTTTGCTTCTTAGCGATCATAGTTCGAGATCATATCTGAACGTTTCTAATACGGAAAAAACTGTAATGAATTAAAATATATGGAACTCGGATCGAAACCGAAGATGTATGATATCATAACCGAAAAATATATATTATTATTCAAGCGTAAAATTCGAATCACAGTCATTAAAGTACCTAAAAGACACGTCTTGAAAAAACTAGTATTGCACGTATAACATCACAAGGAAAAAAATTGAAATGCGAAAAAAAATGCTAGTTTTGTATAATAAATGCTTATTAATCGAATAACTTAACAATTTTCTGCTTGAAACCTGCTTTTCGTTCAGTTGTCTGAGAGTCTGTCAGGCTTGCTGCCAGAACTCGTATTTGTTTCCCTGCAGTTCTCTGAAACGAAATCAAAGGGGAACCGGGGACAATATCCACTCCTTCAGTCCACCCAGCTTCCAAGTTACGACCCTGCAAAAATAGAAAAATTGAACTTTATGAGGGGAGGAGGAAATATTTACCCCAATATTTATACAACTGTATACTGAAACAGATGGATATGGCAGAAATCCAGCAGCACAAGGAATTACGCTGAAGGCCATTTGTCCCAACCCTGATTCTTTCACTTGTAAAACTGAAATGTTTAATTTTCCATAAACTCAAAATTAAGTGTGCTTACTCTTTGCTCTCTCGTTTAGAGTCCATAGGTTCGCATCGGCATCTAACACAATGTAAAGCATTTCAACAGAATGATAAAGCGATCTGTTGTTATTAAGATTTAGAACAGTAAGCTGAACATGAAAAAACCTTAAAGAAACAACCAAATCACAAGGAGAACCAGCTCTGCACAGTTGGGCGCCCGGTTGGTGAGATAACATCTGTGTACATAGTTCATAACCAACCTTAAGTAGCAGCTTGTACAAACTTTGTAACGAAACATTCTAACCTGAGGAACTTTCAAATGGAACTCAGAAATATATGAGTACAGGTGCTCAGAATAATCAACATCATCGTTCTGAAAAAGGACTTAGTACATTCTCAGCTGTTTCCTCAATACCTTGCTAGGCTTCACTTTATATTTTATATCTAACTTGTGAAGTAACGGACTTTCACTTTTGACCGGCAAGTTCCATACAAGGGAAGATACAATATTTGGAATAAGTCCATCTAGCTCGGTATTAAGTAGTTCCGCATGTTTTGGAGCATCTGAGTCATTGTCTTCAACACTCAAGATGGCGGATTCAAAAATCACAGTCCATTCGTCAGCTAGTGCCCGGGCAACTTCCAATTCGTAAAGCATCCTTGAATCATATTATACTAAGACAATGCGAATCAGAATTACTTGTCTTCTAAGATGGTTGTTTTTGAAGATAAAATAAGTAATGCGACAAAAGACAAATCATAAGTCCATGTTCTTCCCATCCATTCGAAAGAGAACTAAGAGCAACTTCAATATAACATTATTTATGTCATACTTTTACTTTCCGGACAGCTGGCGATTCAGTCATGGCTGAGTCCATTGGAACACATAATTGAACAGTGAATCTTGATAACGTAGATAAATTGATAATAGAAGAAAAAAACCTATGTTTCTGATCAGTTGCCAATACTGGGACTGGAACACTAAGTAGCTTTTTCCACTCTCCATTCTCAGTCTATAACTACTATTTCTACAAATTGTTTCACGACGAAACGCCCACAAGAAATTCGACAGAAGCATCTTCACTAGCTGTTACTGTAACTTCAGAAGTTTCCATCATAGATCCAGACTGTATTATAACGTCAATCGACTGAACTACTCCTGCTAATAAGTCTAAACCAACAAAACTTAACCACGGTTACGACGGACCCTTTACCTTTGGCATCAGCGACAGACAGAGAGTTTGGTGAACTTTGAACAAAGCAAATGAGGGGATTAATGTTTTCAAAGTGATCAGCCGGGAAATCAACTACAACAGAAGCAGAAACTAGAGAAATCCTAACATTCTCTAATACATAACATCCTTTAACTAACGCCGGAGCGGATAAAAACTAAACAAGAACTTATGGTTAAAATCGTGACGGAGAGAGGAAAAACTCACGCATCTATTCAATCCATTCTTCAAAGCTGTTTTCTCATTAAGTTCTATTGAAGCTGCAGAAGGACTAGGTGGTACAGGTCGGTCGAAAGCATGTCCTCTATGAACCGCGAGAATCCTCGTGGCACTATCGCGAGTCTAAATGTAAAGTTGGTTTCATTTCTTCAATATGAAGTATGAATCTAACACTGAAGTTCTGTTGAAAAACAGGTCTTTTTCGCCTAGACAAAAGACCCGAGTCTATTTCCCTAACTTGGATAGTAATTTCACAGTCTTCAATATCACATGGGAGTAAATTTTCCACTTCAATATCTGAATGATACTATAGTCGACCAGTCGAAAACGAAAAGTGTAACCTATTTCAAAAACTCCGTTCGGTAGTTGAATGTTAGATGGGAAACTCTTGAGAGCACATTTGAATAATGCGTTGGAATATGGAGTTAATGACGATAGGCTAAGAAATATTCGGTATTTTCAAAAAAGCTAAGTGTGAAACTATACTTGAGCCTGCCGTATTGTCTTGTTGCTAATAGTTCCAAAAACTGTCTAGCATAATCGAGTTTCATAGAATCATCCTCGGCATTGAAACAGATAAATAACGAAAAAGACAGAATCCTACAGTTAAGTATATGTATATATAAGTTAGGTTATGAAATGACAGGGTCAAACCTGGAGAAGTCATGCTCTGGGTTGAGCAATTTTGAGACGCTTTTAATCTCCTCTAACGCTTTTGGTGAGCAGCAACCATTTTCGATCACTTCATTGACAAATCGCAAATGATATGGCAATGCAGCATCTGACCGCGTCTCTTTCCTATCGGTGTATATGAATAAGCATTGCTCGAATTAAATTCAGGTACTCACCTCAACCACTGTGAAAACACACCGCCAATATAGGCACAAGTTCTTTTTCTTCCACATTGAGTTAGAATAGAGTTCGTTATATCGTGAATCTTTACATAAAACTTTCGAAAATACGAATCCCCTCATTTACCTTCTGGAACTGTACAGAGTACAGGGCTTTGTTTTGTAGCACTTCAATTAAAAAATTATCTTGCAATTTGCTCTCTTTGAGCCATTCTATCAGTCTCTCGTCCGGAATTTCATAGTCCAAAGAGTGAACCTATGATAGAAAGAGCATTTTCATACGTGCATCATTTCATATATACCGCGTTGAACCGTGATATATGTAACTGACATAAGGATGGAGATGCAGCTTCCTCAATAGATGCAGATCCAGCAAGCAATCCAGAAATGTGCAGTGATTCACCGATTAGCAATATGGTATAGCATGCGAACTTTTTCTCATCTTCTGGTAACTGAAAAAGAGCAAAATGAAGGTCATAGAAACTGTTCAGAACCTCTAATATCAGGCTGTGTTCCTTAATTGTTTGATGTGCGTGATGTGTATATTTTAGAATTAAACCGGCAAAATCTGATCGCAGGGAAGGAGCAGCTCCTCTTGATCTAGAATATTATGCTTATTCTGGATTTATGTTGTGATTTACCGAGCTCTGCTGTGATTCAAATGTAGGCATAATAGCACTTGTTGCGTGAGAAGGAAATGTCGAACATCTGTAAGTTCATTCCAAAACTTGAAAACAAGAAGAAGCTATACCTAATAGAGAGAATTTTTCCCGAATACCGAATACTGTTTTGGTCATCGTTGAACTAATAGCTGGACATTCGGAAAGTTCTGATGATCGCATGAGGAGCAACCACTCCGGCACTCCATCTGAAATAGAATGAATTTCGCATTTCCAAAAAAACGACGAACTACTGTGGTTGAAATGAGTGATGGTTGACAAGAATCTATCCAAATCATCATATATCGTTAAAGCGTGTTCTAAAGCGCCTAAACTCCAAAAGAAACGAGCATGTTCGGTCTAATCAGGAAAATTTGTTCAAACGGTTGAATAGTAACCTAACTGTTGAAACAAAAAACTTCTGCAGATCCCAACTTTTTTCATGACAAGAATCCTTGCTTTTACCTAAAGTATACTCATAAGTTGAAACTGTTATAAGCATATAGGTACCCATTTCAATTTCCCAAGAGTTTACAACTAAGTCTAAATGACTTAATAAAGCAGTTTGAACTGCTTGAGCTAGAGCGATGAAAGAACCATGCTCTACAGATTCCGATACTTCGATAAGTCTGAAATTTAAAACAACGTTATGAAAAGAATTATAAAATCAAAACCTAGAGGTGTGCTTACTGAAATCACTTTTCAGCTTTTCCATTAATGAGTTTCTACTCTTCTTTTCCTTTGCACGAGTTGAATCAATGACTATGAGCCATTGAACATCAGGTTTGGAAGAAACCTAATTATTTTAAAATTAAGAATTTGATCAAGCATGTCAACCATGGAAAACCATTCAGATACATTATGACGAACTGATGATCTATACTCTTCGACAGACTGTAAACATTGAAGATGAAACTTTAACACAATCATAGCCACTCTTTACCGATGAACAAATGAAGAATACATGCAAGTAGGCTAAGCCTACCAATTCCTCCGAGTCTAAATCTGCTTTCCAACACAAAGCTTCCTCAAACGTTACAAACTTCAAAGGAATTGTTAAGCGATAAGGAAATGCTTTCCCATTTCTAAAGATAACAAGTTTTATTTACAAAAAAAACTCTTATCTCACCGTTTCCAAACAAGTGCATTCTGTGAAAAATAAGATGTCAAAGCATGCTGATAAACACCAAATGAGTTATCAACTCCTCGATCTAGGAAGATTCTCTAAGAAATAGTTGAAATAAAACTCACAAGTTATGTTACACGTAATGGGTTTTTGAGCCCTTAGGAGAGTCACCAGATCAAAGGTACATTTTTCCTCCATTTTACAGATTATATACAAGTATTGGATTCATCCAGCTTCTTAAAAGAATCATTGAAAATAAACTTCAATTTTCGAAAAATAAAATTAATGAAGAAAAAGTACAGCCTCTCCAATTGAATGGAAAGAACCAATGAAAAACTGCAAGGTTTCAGATATTAACCCGCACAAAAAAGGTAAATATAAGATTTATATTATTATAAACAATAAACAATTGTAAATTCATAGGAAAATAACAGATAAGAGAAATAAGTTATTTGAATGAAAAATGAAAAGGAAAATGTGCTACAATGTGAATACACTTCCAGCAAGTAGCAAAAATTGAATACAAAGTTTCTGAATTCTGAGACAAAGATGAACTAATCAGATTTAACAATAACTAACTCAATCATTCGAGACAAGTACAGAAAAAGCTGATGAAAAGAACTAAACAAAAACACCATAAGACCTAAATCATTTTTCAAAGCAAAAATGGCTTAAACATTTAAGAAAACCTTGGAGATCAATGAATAATTGAGAAACTTTTCAAAAAATTCAAAGAAAACGGAAAACTTCAAAAATTATATGAGAACGGGTTCCTCGCAGAGAATATTAGCATATTCATATTAATTGCGCGGCAGCTTTTGTATTTGAAATCATATAGCCTATAATGACGCGGACGGCATCTATTGCGGTCAACTATATAGGATTTGAAAAAAAATTATTATCTCTTTAACAGTAATAGATTTTTATTTTTATTTTTTTAATCCATAGATGTTCAATACAGCAGGGATAGGGAAATCTATTGCCAGCACTGTGAAGAAGGCAGCTTTATCCTCTGTTGCTGACACGATTGATTTACTTCATTCGTTATACACAGGTTTTTTCGGTTCAGTTCTTCGAAATTGGTGTAATTGTTTCAGTGATCCTTCTCACTACATTTGCTGTTGTTGCCGGATCTGGTCAACTTTTTGGGAAGCCATTACAGTGCTTAATAGCTGCTCACATCGACAGTGAGTTTGAAAGCATCTTACAGCAAACAATTGAGTTGCAGAAGTGCGTGGGTGGTCTGCCTATATTCTTGGTTACTGTTATGTTGTTGGAACAACTAAGCAAGAATCTATTGATAGTATTCCAACCGAGGAGGATCGGCTAAAATATTACCAAGTATGTTTAAAGCAACAGTCAAAATTACGTAAGTGCTTTATTTCTAGTGGCTTCCTTTGTTTTTCTGTTTCCAAATTTTCTGTTTCCGTTTTCTACATCTCTTTTGGTTGTGGTTACAATCACTGTTATGTAAGTTCATTAAAAAATCTTAACTGATTCCACAAGATTGTAGATATTGACGTTAAAACTGTTTTAAAAGAATCCAATTCACTTACCAAAGTTTTTGATCCAAAGTTACGAAAAGAGAAGGTGTGATTAACATTGAAACAAGTTTTTTTTGATCCTTTACCTGTAACATTCTTTCTTAGGCGCAGCAAATAGCTGAATATATATGGGGTTACTTCTATTTTAGAACGTTGGAAGCGGTTCGTATTCTAGAATTTCTTCGTTAATTTAAGGTTCTTTCAGAAAGGGTGGCAGAGAATTTTCATCCATCCAGCTGTGTTCACATGGTTTTACTTCATCATAAAGATATGCAACCTGGTTCATGTGCTCATCCAACTAGTTTCCATTACAAAGTTTCTCGGATTCAATGACGGATGGGTTCTTAAAGTACGTAGCAGTAACAACATTCCTGAAAACTTACATTCTTAGATATTCGCCGCGTTTCTCGCTTCGGAAAGTTCAAATCACACCTATTTCCCCCAAACTGTGTATTGTACTTACAAAATCGTAAATCTGAAAATTAAATCGAAAGCCAGATAACTTGTTTATTTCAGACGACCTCGAACGACATTGTAAATGGGCAAACCTATACATCTCAATGTTTCCTCACAATAAACGAGTATAACGAGAAAATACTAATTATACTTTGGGTCTGGTTCATAATAGTTAGTAGTATTTTTGAAGTTGTGAAAATAATATTTCCCAGGTGTCTTCCCTCTCATTACTGAATTTGCTCTATTTTTTACGTTTTTTCACAGGACAAATGTTTACCACATACGTTCAGGTTTTCTCTGTAAAGTCTTTTGATTGAATATTTGATTCAGGAGTTGAGTGATCATGATTCCGAACTTTGTAAAGCATCACAACAGTTCTTCTCTACGGTTTGTATTAACTGTGTACTTGAGCAAATTTTGTTTCAGTTAATGGGTTCCGATGGTTTACTTATCCTGCATTTGATATCTTCCCGATCTGGTTCCATGACTTCTTCTTTAATCCTTAAAGAGGTCAAGCTTCAAATAGTCTAAATTAATATCTCAAAGCTTTGCAGATTTGGAACAAGTATGCGAGATCAACGAAGGACAGAATCCCAGAGTATGCTTTGATTTAGGTTTGTTATTCATCTGTAATTGTTATAATTTGTTACATGAGTTGTTACGTTTTGATTTATAAAAATTTCATTTTTAACTATGGCAAAGTCTGAAACAATCACATTCAAATATCCCTTAGGTAGAAGAATATCAACAATATACAATAAAAAACTATAATGTGCTTTAAGTGTAGGGCAGTAACAAGAACTCTGTTAGTATTACGTAAAAACCTGATTAAAAACCTGTACATCATGCTCACAAGTGATAACTTTGGAAATTAATTGAAGTTAATATTTAGAAGTCCATAACAATAGCTGCATTCGACTTATCCGATTTCAGTTTCTTGGATAATGAAAACTTTGATTCCTCTGAAAAAAAACATAGGAAGGTTGTCCTGGGGGTTGAAACGTACTGCTAGGATGGAAATGACGCATTCCTAGATATTGAACGAAATCAACAAGACTTGATCGGTCGGTTGCAGTTACTTCGAAAAGTTTGACTGGAATTTCACCATAATAGCTATATTAGTTTAGAATTGCTACCTTTTTCCCGAGTAGCCCAAGTTTGAGCGAATTCTCTGTCCACTTGACGACCTGGTAAGTCTCGCATGTTACCAAGCACAACTATGGGAACCTTAACACAGCAATGTTCAAAAGCAATCAATATGTTTCCATACTTCTTTCTTCTCTTTTCCAAATTGTTTTTCAATGAATTTCTTCAAAAGATCAACGCGATTGAATGATTCATGATCCACGACAGAATACACCAAGACGAAGGCGTCTGCTACCTTTAAAATAATTCAAAAACTAATTGCACAGATAGATTATGTATAAACCTGTAGATATGCTTTTTTCAGCTCGGCGGGGCCATAATCAGCAATACCACCAGTGTCATGGAATACTAGGTTTTCTCTTGGTCTATCACCTTCCTCCAACAACACCTGATATGTGTCATCAAGAGTGGGGCAATAAGGCTGAAGTTGATATTTTTGAGGTTTCTGTAATACAGCATACCTGGGTAGTGATGTCCTCCATGCAGGCAACTTGTCTGAGTATGGAAGTTTTCCCAACCTTCTTAGAGCCAGCAACTATTACTCTCATAGCTCGACCCATACAAGAAGTAGTAACGGAGCGACGTCCTACTTAATGGAAAACATTATTCACATATTTTATTAAGAACTCACTTGTAAGTAGAGATACTTCTTCACCTGTTCGAAAAACGGGCGAACTATCTTTAAGAAAAGGACACTGAGTGTTTACGAACTCTTCAGAAAATATAGAATGACCGGAAAGAAAATCAGCTTCTGAAAAGGAACATCGAATATTGTTTTCATCAGTAAGTAAAATATAAGCACAAACCCTTCTTAACATCATTTTGTATAAAGGTTAAGTCAAAACTCCTTCGCCCATTTGCAAAAGCAGACAACGTTTTTTTAATTTCATTCAAGGAATAACGACGGTTATAAGCTTTAGGTTTAACGTAGTGCTTCAGATCCATTTTGCGATGAAGAATGATAGCATTGGAGTATAGAAGGTTGCAAAAATATTGATAACATTTGTTTACCTCACACAACAACACTCAAAGAAAAGCATACTGAGTCATGCCGGAAAGAAAGTGAATATTAAACTTAAACAGAAACCATGTCATCATAAAATAACAATAACTGTTTTTCATTATTTTGTATGTACTCTACTTAACAATAGAGGCTATTCAGAGAAAATAGAAAACCATGTATCTACAAAAGACACTTGCCTGAATCGTTTGGAGGTGAAGAAGATCTATCGAAGGAACACCTTGCTGATGTAGTACTACTTCCAAGAACAAGACTGGATAAAGAGTATCTAAATATTGGATTAGCAGAGAATTGAAGTCAATTCCACATTACCTGCGAGTGGAAGGTTTCACAGGCGAGACAAAGTTATGGAAAAGAGAAGCTTTCCTCTGAGGACCCCTACTGGGTGTTGGTAAGTCTAAAAAAATGATGAAAATTTAAAACGGTAGATAGGGAAGACTATAGAATATACCCATTTTAGTTGGATCTCGGAAGCAGCCGACCGCTAACGATCTACGTTTTTCGACACTCTTTTTCATTTTTGTATAGATTTCGGATTAAAAGGGATATTGAAAATAGTTATTGAACTCAATACAGACAGAGTGTCAGCTTTGGGAGGGAGAACCGTGTAAAAATCTTTTCCCAAGGGTGCCCAAATTTTATTATACAATGATTGGAGGCATTGTTGCCTTTCACGTCATATTCTAGCCAAACTGATGGCTCATGTTTATATTTTTAATTCTCATCATCGTGATAGAAAAAAAACATTCGAAATGTCCTAAACGAATTCATAATAAACCAACTTACTTATATATTTATGTTAGTCTATTGTGAGGTTAGGTAGAGCTTCATCGAATGGACCCTTCAAACCTTCAAATGCGTAAATAAGTCTTTAGGTAAGGTTTTTCTTAATGATGATACATCTTTTAAAGTTTAAATATCAGAATTACTGTTCAAAAAACATTATCAAAAATGTTTATTTAAAACTAAAAAGCGTTAAGTTAAATAAAGCAGCTTTTTTTTGGCTCCGCCCACTTCGTGCCAAGACTATTTGACTGAGGCGCGAATGTAGAATGAAACTTGGAAGTTCATGTGTCATTGGACTTTTTACACTCTTGTATTCTATGTAATCCTTGGAACTTCTAAACTTGATGAAATAAATAAATGAAACTCATTAGTTTCTTTTTTTATTGATGGTTTTCGGATGAAATTGTTAAGTTCTACTTATTATCCAAATGTCCAACCAAAATAACAATAAATTGAAACGCTTAACAATTCTTATCAGTTCCTCTTCAAGCGTGAGATTACAGAAAGTTAAATAATGGGTTCAATCGTATATACTCCTCATTGGAATATATGAGAGTAGTAGTTCGTATTTCTGTCACACCAACCATCTCATCTGTTTTGAAACTTCACCAAAAATGGATCACTTCAAGTGTTAAAAAGGAAAGCTACATTCTTCATTCGAACTATCGTAACACTAAACTTCTTCAATGACTGCAACACAACTCCCACTACTTCTGCTCTTTTTTTATAAAGTCTTGCCTTTGTTTGAATGAAAATTGTTTCGAACAATAGGGAGATTGAGACCGGTCGTTTACAGCTGTGGAGGTGTTCAGTGTTCAACAGACTTATTGAATTATCTCTTGATTTATTTAATCAAACAATTTAATGAAGTGTTGTGATCGTTGAAAGACCGAATGTATTGATACATTAATGGTCGAGACTCCGTTTTTTATTGTGAAACACGGAAGATATGCCCTGAAACCTTTTCTCTGTTATCTCATCGCGTATGCATCTCCAGCTTTAATAATAATGGCTTACGTACATATCCTGATTGACACGTCATACGCTCTCAATCTAACATGCTGAACCTTTATTTTTTTGTTGATGCCGTTTTTTCTTGTTTTTCTCTCCACATTGCACTTACTTTTTAGGAATGATCAGAGGGATACATCCTGTTTATCAGGCATTGCTTGCTGCTTGTTTCACATGGGGAGTTACAGCTTTAGGAGCGTCATTAGTCTTTGTTATGAAACATCAGAGTAAAAAATTACTTGGTTTGTTACCAAGTTACCTCAATCAGGACATAAGTATTATAGATGGCAGTTTGGGTTTCGCAGCGGGTGTGATGACTGCAGCTTCATTTTGGTCATTACTTGCTCCAGCAATTGACTTCGCTGAGAAAGATCACGGATCTTTCGCTTTTATCCCAGTGGGTATTGGCTTTGCTCTTGGAGCCACTTTTGTTCATTTTGCTGATCGAATGCTTCCTACGTAAGACTCTGCTGTTATCTGTGATTAAAATTTTCTTTCAGTTGCGTCTTAGCTGAAGCGAGCGTCGTTGATGTTCTGGCTCCTTCGAAAACAGAAACAGAATTGGCACTTGTTGGAGACGATAACACTCGCCGGTATGAAAGATGCTCTGATAACGAGAACATCCGTTTTCGGTCCAAAGCTAACGTTAGGTAAGCCACCGCCCGTGGACACTGGTTTCGTGCTTGTCCTCTCCCTATGTTGTGTCTCTTGTCCATTGTTATATTAGCACTTTTTTTTAAAAGTTACACATGTATTGTTTGTGTCCTGGGCGGTGGTTGCCGTGTCTTCAGTTCCCTTCGCTTCTTCCATTTTAAGCTTCTAAAAAATAGAAAGTTAGTTGGCCCATTCAATATTTTCAGACCTCCTTCAGAAGATAGAGAAATAGGGGAAGATCATCCCATTCAAATCTCAAGAGGAGATCGGGACATAACAGTAACTCGAATTGACGATGAAACTAGAACTTCTTGGAGAAGGATTGTTTTGCTTATCTTAGCTGTGACAGTTCACAATATCCCAGAGGTGAGTAATATCAGATGCGAATAGTCAGGTCCGTCGTTTAGGGTCTTGCTGTTGGTGTAGGCTTTGGATCAGTAGGGAAAACTGAAGCAGCCACTTTTGAAACAGCTTTCAATTTAGCATTAGGTATTGGACTACAAAACTTTCCTGAGGGTCTTGCTGTTTCGCTTCCACTTGCAGCCTTCGGCCACTCAAAGCTTAAAGTATGTATTTGATTATTGATAAAATTTATAATTTTGGTTGAGGCTTTCTGGTACGGACAGTTATCCGGTATGGTAGAGCCTATCGCTGCATTGTTTGGAGCAGCTGCTGTTATTTTCATGGAGCCCGTTCTTCCATACGCTCTCGCTTTTGCTGCTGGTGCTATGATCTATGTTGTGATGGATGATATAATACCTGAAGCTCAAAGAAACGGCAACGGAAAATTAGCATCTATTTTATGTATCGTTGGATTTTTGGTGATGATGAGTCTGGATGTTGGCCTCGGATAGTAGAAGTTTATGTGTGTTAATTTGTTATCCAATTTTGCCATGAGATCATCTCCAATTAGAAGAATACTTTTAACATTCATAATGGGTTCGGTTCTGAGCATTTTGAAAGTGTACTTTACTCTCAATTCATTCTATTTATAAGGGTTTCGAACATTTGGCTGTAATATACAGTAAAAGCATATTCTGTTTGCGCAACAATTAATTCTGTGATTTTTTTTCTCGTTATGATTTATAGAGTACTTCAACATTAACTACAAAAAATGAAGAAATATTTAATAAAGTCTTATTCATTACATATTGCTACTCTGATGATCTAGTTTGCTGTTCTATAACACAACGCAACACACTATGGAAAGTTTGTCCTCTTGCACGCTGTTTACACCCGACAGGAAGTTGAAATAGTTGCCTCTGAGCTGAACGACGAAGCTTTAGTTTTGCTGATCAAATTCAACAACTGATAATTATTTATTTTCTTCTTTTAAAATTTATTTCTTTTCTTGTTGAGGTGGACTCAAAGTTATCGTCACAACGCCTAATTGGTGAAACTAACACATGTTTGAATATGTTTTACATTGCTCTAGGTAGTTCGGGAAACCATGTATTTATCAAGGTTGGTGAGGTTACCAAAGAAACCTTTCACTGAGCTTGATTATGTTCGTCATATGCCGAAAGAATATGTTGAACGAACTAAAAGGACTATACCAAGAAAAGTCTTCGGCGGACGGTATGTTAATCTTAACAGAATTCAACCAACTTAATATCAGGTTCGGAGCACCAGATGTTAAAAGATGGGTCATACATCCTGATGATTACGAGCCTACTCATCAGAGACCATGGGAGCATGATGTAATTGGAAAGAGTTTAGAAAGAGAGAATCAATATCATTCTGCAAAGTTGTTCTGCCTACACGGCTTGATGTATAATTATCTGATTAAGACTCTCAAATAAGCATTTCGAGTTGCGAAAATCCAAAATATCTCGAATACCGGAGGAGCAATGGACTTTTTTCCCAGGAGATCTTGTGCAAGTGATGGTTGGTAAAGATAAAGGAAGACAAGGAACAGTTCTTCGTGTTTCACGAGATACGAATGAGGTAAATCTCATTCTTCTATTTCTGCAACCGTTTCTGTAGATTTTTGTGGAAGGTATGCACTGCAAGCTCGAAGAAGAGCTAAAAGGAGTTGAAAAAATTGGAATTGATAAAGTCATGTCGTAAGTGTCGCACTCATGGACATTATATAAGATTTTACTTGCAGATGGAAAGAGCAACCTTTACGCGTAGACAAAAACCAAGTTAAGCTCGTGGATCCTAATGACAATGACACTTGTTCTGCCAAGTAACTTCATTTTAAAACTGTATTCATATACATTTCTAGGTGGATTCTTAATGATAGCAAGTCCGAGTACATTCGCGTATCGGAACGATCTGGCTTTGAGATCCCAATTCCCAGTCAAGCTAAAGTCACTTATGAATACATACAGCCTGATAAATATATAGGTTCGTTTACCTCTTGGGCATTCAAACATCATTTGAAAACTTCAGAAGTCGAAAATAAGGATACTCCTGCAGCCATCGTACTTGAAAGGACCTATGTGCCTAAGCTATGTTCTTTTGAGGAAGAAATAAATGAAACTCATGGAATCAAAGAGCAAAGTCAGCCTCAACCAACGTATTGGTACTAGAATTTTAGGTTTTTATGTTCCATATATGTATATTAAAATTGTTGGTTTCTCGTTGCAAAACTTGTTGAATTGTTAAAGTTAATTCAAAACTAAAAAAATAACAAAATAAAATCCCGTATAAAACAAATGTACAGTATTATTATAATAGAAATCCAGTTGGACTAGGACTTACAAGTGGAATGTTGTTAGTAATTTTAAAACTTGACAGTATGAGCAGGATCCAAAGGAATAATACCGTATTCGTCAGCAGTTTGCATCGGCTCGCAAAACGACGAGTGCTCTATGTCAAGTATGTAACTGCATGTTTTCGGCTCCTCTATGTTGAACATGAACACCTGATTATCACCTTTCTCGCAATGCAATCGAACAATGACATTTCTAGAAAAAAAAGAATGTTGAAGGATATTTGAATTTAATGAAAAACCTATGAGCTCCAGTTTCTTCACAGATTTCTCCATGAGCATACATATAATCAATTCGAGCAACGCGCTTTCCAATTTTTCTTGGTTGGCGAGCTTTTTTATCCTGATCGACCCACGCTTTATGAATTTTTTCATCGAACTCTCCGAGAACTATTTCAATCCGACCCGTTTTCTCTTCAGCATGGAATTGCGTTATCTATAATGAATAATAAAATGTTCAACTTATCTGGAGCATCTACACTTACTGAAACTCCAAAACAAATCTTGTATTTCCAATAAGCATTATCACTACTTTCCAAGCACTGTCTTCCACTCAGGAAATCATACCACGATTCCACTATCTTTCGATTAGGTTTTTCAACCAAGCTAAAATTGAAACATAGTTCGAGTGAAGATTACGAATTTAACTTTTCTTGTTTGTGTGTTTGGAGTAGTACCGGCTTTTGACCTTGTTCTCTCCTCACTTTGTGCCCCTCAGGGATCGAATACTCCTAAAAAAAATTGAAACCTCTGATGATCGACAAGCAATCTTACTCGTTTGAAAGTAGAGCTATGTCGAGCCTCTTGCTCTGCTAGAGATTTGGGTCGTGGATCATCAGCTTTTTCTTTTTTGTAGCATACAATGTCATGGATATCCTTCGACGGTGGTTTGAATGATGGATGTTTGCAAATCGCTTTCGTTAGAACGACAACTTCATAAGCGCAGGTGCTAACTTCTGTTACCGAGTAGATTTGAGAGCGTACGTACTGAAAACACGCGTTATCATTCAAGTTACGTTTCAAACAAAAGAACCTCATTGCAAATATACATAACTGTTGTTGTTCTGGGTTTCTCTATTAGTTGACAAGGTGTTCCTTGAGTGTATTTCACTGGGAAGTACGGCATGTCCATATTTTCTATTCGGGTTTTCGGTGGATTTTTAATATCGATATCCTGCAAGACAAAAAATGTAAACGCTTGAACAATAGTTCACATACCACTTTCGATTTCTCTGCATTCATATTTCCGAGATAGTACTCTGTTCTGAGGGTACCCCCCTTTTCCTCATGAAATTGCATTACGAATCGCCCATGACAAACTTCATATGTCCAATACGCATCCGCCCTGATGGAGCAAACGTTTTCATTTTGTAGAGGAGCTAATAACTGAGTCGGACTTGTTTCCACATGATCTCCATATAAGTCACTTTTCCAAAATAAAGATCATTAGAACCCTAATGAACTGTATCTACACTAACCTTCCCACCTATCGGAGGAATCAAACAAAAGAAGTCTTCATTTTCGTGAGATCGTATTGAAATTTTTTCCAGATATTCTTTATTTCCTAGATCATCTTCGGAGAATGGCAAATCCGTCTCATGTTCGAATTTGAAGTTAAAATGAACACTATCGTCTATTATAATGGAACAAACGTTATTCAAAATTGTAACAGCTATTATAAATGGAAAAACCCGTATCCTACACATCTGAAAGTATAGACGATTTATTTATCAATTTGTATTCAAATATGAATCCGAAGTAATTCTAAAACTGAACCAAAGAAGTCTATTTACTTACTATATATGTACAGTAAAGAATCGGACACGCGGCCCTCTCACCCTAACGGATATTTGCGTATTCTCTCTGAAAAATGTAGCTTTTCTGCAATGGATGCTTCTCTAAGCTTATGAATCTCATTTCCGTTCATCCAAATATAATTTTGAACCTAAACTGATTTTGCAGATGCTTAATTGACCACATAGGCCGAACTGAAGTGAAAAATCTTTCAACGTAACGTAGAAAATGCTGGCTCACGACTTCTTAAAGAAAGATGATAGGAATTTTGCTCCAACCTCATCGTCCAAGTGAGTGTTGAAAGATGTTGATTAAACTATGTCTTAATGAGTTTTAGATCGGCATCATACTTTGGGTTTCTAATTTTAGCTAAGTTGATGAGATGTATAGGTATATTTTGCATAGATATACTAGCCAAGAGCGTACATGTAGTTGGGTTGTTATGGTTGTTAAAACTGATGTAAGCTCAAAGTGTTTTACTAAGAAGTAGTCATATTTTCAGCTCCTCCTTGGTGTTGATGCCGGTTCAAAAGCCGCTGTCTGCTGGAAAATCCATAAGAAAACCTTTGGTATTCAATATCTTTTGGCTCTTTCCATTTGATCATTTAGATGATCCGAGTTGCACGAATTTCCCTAGTCAATTGTGCAATTGAAATCCTTTGGTTCTACGGTATTACATTTTGTGGACCCTTGAGGTGGGAAGATAGAATAGAAAATTCAAGAAATACACGCTTTTAGATCTGTTCTCGTATTCGAACTGAGTCCATCCCTACTACTTGTAGCCGTTGCGTCCTTCTTCAAGGGAAACTCATCCCCTTCTAAAAGCCGAGGTCTAATGCTTTTGATCGTTGGGTTTGTGTCATTGATGTTACTTGATCAAGACCATACCATAGAGGAGTCACATAGTGGGATTTCTTTTCAAACAATTATAGTTTTTTTTTCATTAAGATAAAACGCATTCTCATCACAGTGGACTCAATCACTTGTTTTACCATCTCATTAACTTATTTGGAGTTGCTGATCACCAGGGAGGAGTTTTCATCTTACTAATTGCTTTACTTCTTCGAATCGGTTCATTTGCTCGGAAATAGTTTTTTGAATGTAAATATCGCAGGTTATGATACGTCTTTCCGTCATTTGGCTGTGGAGATTGGAGGTCCAAAACGTTTATATTCACTTGTCACTCTTTTTTCTGCAATTTTTTTGACTCCGTTAGCTGTGCTTCTTGTCACTATGGGAGTGGTAATTCTTATTCTTATTTTAAAGCAGTTTCATTTCCTAACTTCAAGAGTTTTGTGACCAGTTATGTTGAGCTTATCTTCTACGCTACTCTTGCTGCACTTTTCGTGATGGTCTTGGATTTTTACGCCGAAAGTGTTTGTTTCCAAGTAAGTCTGTTTCATGTTAAGTTTATTATTATCCCGTTGCAGCATGTAGCTGATCCTGTTTTGGCTTCTGCTCGCTGGTCTCCTATCACCATGTTTACTTGTGCCTTAGGTCTAGCGTACATGTGGTATAGGTTAGAGTATCCCAACAATTCATCTCCTAATGACAGTTTTATAGTGGAGACGTGATGGGTTCTCATCCTGTCACTGGTGGTGTCGTAGTAACAGTTGTTTCTTTCATTTTAGGCATGCTGTTTTTTTTTTCAATTTTTTTGACTTTCTTATCGTACAGCATCTATTTCCTTAACATCCAACTCTTCGCCTAAGCATAGAGGAGGCCACTTTGTGGGAATATCTGACAGTGGTCAACCATTGTTCACGTATGGTGAAGCGTTCTTACAGAAAACTAGTAGATCGCTTTTGTTATTCTTTCAGGTAAACCATGTTGCTTACAATTTCACATATCTGTTTTTTTAGGAAACTTTGAGAGAAATTTTGAATAATTCTGACTCAAGGCGTATATTCTATTTCCTCTGCGTCAACTTAGCTTTCTGCGGTGTCGAGTTTCTTTATGGTTTCTGGACTAACAGTTTGGGATTAATTTCGGACGGTTTTCATATGCTTTTTGATTGTAGTGCTCTGGTGGGTCTACTATCCATTTTTTGAGATGTTTCTCTGTCTAGGTTATGGGATTAGTGGCTTCGGTTATGGCTAGATGGCCAGCATCTCGGCATTTCAGTTATGGTTTTGGACGTGTTGAGGCAAGTATTAAAGAGTTCCAAAGGTCTTATCAGTGACTCTATCAGATTTTGTCCGGGTTCATTAATGCTCTATTCCTGTGCGTTATTGCGGTTTTCATTCTGATAGAAGCTCTGGAAAGGTTGTTCGACCCGCCGAATATTAATACTGATAAACTTCTGGTATGTCTCGTTGTGAAAAAAAAAATTTGTTTTTATCACCCAGTTTGTCGCTGTGTCGGGTCTACTCGTAAATCTTTTCGGAATGTATTCGTTCCATGGAGGCGATGAACATGGACATCATCATGGACACTCTCATGGCGGTGGCTCACATGGCCATTCTCATGGAAATGCTAACATGGAGGGTTTGTCTCAGAACGAAATTTTTTTATTTTCTGTTTCATGTAGGAGTGTTCTTGCATGTGTTAGCTGATACTCTTGGAAGTGTATTTGTTATTATTTCAACACTCTTGATGCAGGTGGGTATATGAAGATGATTGAAGATTTCCTTATGAGCATCGAAATATGCTAATCTTAAATTAATTTTCAGTGGTTTGGATGGAAATGGGTTGATCCCTTCTGTTCTCTTATTTTATCATTACTCATCTTGGGATCTGTTTTACCTCTGCTAAAGTCTAGTGTGAACACTCTTCTACAAGTAATTAAAAAGTTACTAAAACTATTGTAACGAATGTTCAGGATATCCCCGATGAAGAAGAGTTTGAAACTCATTTAGCTGAAGTTCTTGACGTTGATGGGGTAGAGTCTTTCTCTAATGCACACATGTGGCAGTTAAAGAGTGACTTGAACGTGGCAACCGTACATGTACAAGCTCGAAGCGATGCCAATGCTCAAATGATCAGGCACAAAGTTGCGTCACTTCTTAAGACAGCCGGAGCTCAGCAGGCTACTGTTCAAGTGGAAAAAGAACACTTTATACAAAGGATTACTCAAGTTTGCCCTTCTTACAAGCCTGGTCATAAGGTAATTTTTCACATAGAATATGATCTATATTTGGCTGTTATAGGTAACAAGAGGGTCAATGATTGTGCGGGAGAAAAAACATGATGCTCATGGACATGGGCATTCGCATAATGGACATGGGCATAGCCACGATCACAATGGGCATGGACACTCTCATTAACATGCTACAGTTACGAGTTCGTAGTTGGAGCGTACGATTTAGTCAGAAAATCTATTTATTAACTCTTTTTCTTTCCGTAGTATCTTGTTATTATTTTCTAAATTATCTTTTTTGTTGTTGGGTTGGTGTACCGTCTGTCGTTAAGCTTTTATCTGTTAAAATTTCCTTCCACAGAATGATGATTGTGATATCTTCTACAATGGGTTTCTGTTCTAATTTCTTCCTGTACCTGCATTGTAAATTTTTGTAAACATTCAAATTTATTGATTTGAAGATTTGTTACAGACATAAGAAAGTTATTCACGAAAAATGTCATGCTTTCAACATTTATAAACAGGTTGAGAAACCTTACAATAGACAATGAAATCACTAAAACATTTTTAAGAGTTTTTACTGTGCTCAAGAGTAGATGGAAATTGAGAGTGAGCGTAGTCACAAGAAAAATGCGTACAACGCTGATATTGTCTTACATAAGGAACAGAAAACACAGATTAAAACAAACCGATCGTACAAGATGCCTGAGTTCAACTCAGAAACTATATAATTAGTAGTATCGAATAGCGAAAGCTTTCAGCACCAGAAATTAATGAAAATGTAAAAGTCATTATTATCGCACATAATGCTTGAGACTAGATAGTACAAATTGATTAATTGTTGCGAGAAAAGTAGGACTGTCGCCCAGCCTGATTAACTTTAGCATTATTATTGTTATGATGAGGAGGTCTTGGCAGAACCTAGAAAAAAATATGTAAAAGAATTATTAGGTTTTCGAACCTTAGTTTGATCTCCCATTCTAACTAAAGGTCTGTGATCCGCACGTTTTTTATTATTCAAATGTATTTGATCCCAGCAAGTTTCGCAGAAATACTAAATGGTTTGATATATATTTTTATGATATGTAGCAATACTTGTAAACAACTTATATCCCCGCAGAAATATGGAGCATAATGCGACAGGCATTTTTTTCCTTGACATTCATCGCACATTTGATCGTCCATTATATAAGGTTTGATTTCAACCTAATAATCACAACTATTATTCATTTTGAGATTAACCTACTCTTTTTTGAGTATCAGCATGATGAACGTGTACGAATCGTCCAGAAATTGCAGAAATGAAAGCTTGAGTGGTGGAGAATGTAACTCTTGCAGCTCCTTTCGGGTATTTCAGTTCGGGGTCAATATCAATCCCTACATAACAGACTGACCCATACAAATTATTCAGGCACTCAGCTAATTCTTCTGCAATGGATAAAGTACATTTGAAAAAAATCATTCCCCATACTCGCTCTAGTAGGCCTGGGAACTCCCCCAATGAACACAGTCCGACGTGGATCTAATGGCATCGATGGATCCAGCATATATTCCATATCAGCTAACTTCCAAGGTCTTACTTGAACTGGTTTCTGTCTCATCGTAGGCGAAGATACGAATAGGTAATATCTAGCGATACTTTGTAAATGAATTTTTTTCATTTCCCTTACCTGTCATTATCACGATGACACTGATCAACCAATTTCCGCACTGAGTACTCTTCTTCAAAAACCAAGAAAACATATCCAGTCATGGATCTTCCTACAATGAAAAGTAAACGAAGTTTTGGATCAGATAAGACCATTTTTTGAACTTATTTCTTCATGTCTACTGTTACCATCTGGTCTTCGAGGCCAATCCACGATGACATTCCCATAAACTTTAAAAGTTTGTCGTACTTCCTCTTAAAAGCTTAATAAATTTCAAATCGCAACGTTGCACTACCTTCGCTAACATCTATAGGCAAACCACCCACAAAAACTTTTCGCGCGAAAACTTCTTGGCCATGCTTTCCTTGGTAACTTTGTGGCTCAACCCCGATTGGCGTAGGACGTTTATTCATTGATTGATTATTAGTCTCTAAAATCTGATTGCTTAAAAGTAGGATTTAGAGTGTTACCGTTTTGCATGGCGCAAGAGTCCATGAAGCTATTGTTAGCTACGGTGAAGCCCGAGCATGAGAAAGAGTCTGAATTATAGTTTTTTTATCATATTATGAAGTTTGTTACTTTTGTAGCTGGGTGACTCGAAATAGGTTTTTGATTCTGCATGAAATTCCTTACTGAATGGATAAGATAGATTTGAAACTGAATCCTCAGAGTATGCGATTGGAACCGCCGGGAAAGTTTTTTGACCAAATTGCCCAAAAGTGAGATTGCTGTTAATCTACAACTTTCCATGGAAGAGTATCTCGCGAGCAGCTTACCGCGGTATTACTATTCATAATGGAGTGATTTGACAGAGACGCTTTGGATAAATTGAAATTATTGTTGAAATTATTCTGAAGAAAGTATGATTTGAGAAAATTATTCGTTTGAACTCACTTGTGTTGAAAAATTTTGAGGAGATAATAGATTTGCTTGTTGCGCCAAATACATGTGGTTAAGGCAAAATAAACGGTTATCAAAATAATCTGAAAGTGATTGATCATTGGAAATCTAGAAAGAATAGAAATTGTGGCTAGCTGAACGAAAACTTCTACTGTAATCTACGAAACTATCAACGCTGAGTGAACAAGCGGGCTAATCACGCTTCAATTAGCATAAAAAGTAATCGAAAGTCAGAAAAGCCGCGAACAGTGCAGTACATCACATTTAAATTTAGTTTAATCGCCGGAAACAAAGTAAGTTCGATGAAACAAACAAACAAATATCCAGTTAGTTAAAAAAAATATAAGAAAAATTATCAATTGATGAGATATGGAGGATAAATTCGTTTTCTCAACCACTCTATGTGCTAACTAAAAGTTAAATGGTTTTCAGCTGACTGTAAACGGAAGTTCAAAGTTAGCCCAACTGTAGTCACTTCATATGCTAATATGGCGATCAATACATTTGTTCTCGACCAACAGTGCTTGTTGAGATAAACAATTTTTTATTTTCCAAGTAGTAATATTTCGAAAAATTCATTTTTTATATACGAATTCTCGAAATATCAACTTTGAACATCCTTCTTATGAATGTGACGTTCACAACAGCCACTACAAAAGCAATGCCGGAGAAAACAATGGAGAACATCTTAATATTTGAAGAATTCTTGAGCTGCACAGATTCGTCTCGATTGACAATCTGAAACAATACCAATACAAGACAGTCAGATATACTGTGCGTACTTGATTGTAATATTTTATACTATACTTAATCCTATATAATTGCTGGAAAAGATTTCCTATCACTTCCTAAAAGTAATGCATAGTTTTCGAACTTTAGAATGTTGTTCACATCAATAAGTTTTTGATATTCTTGATAAGCTCTATGATTAGTTAATTCCTGAGAAAGCTGCTCTGGACTATGGAAGAACATGCTGAACGTAACTTTCATCTGCACTGGTGAGTAGAAGCATATCTCGTAATCACCTAAACCATTGCGAAATATTATAATTTCTTGATATTCAAATATGTATTTGAAATAAGTAAAGAAATTCTAATTGAAAATAGAAGAGGAAGCGAGCCAATTGGAATAAGAGCCAAAATTGAAAATTGTTTGTTCCAACATAAACTTCCGTCTTACTCAGACTGACAATAGAAATAAAACGAACCCGATTCGGTAACATTGTGTCGCATATGCGCGTTTCCATCTCCTGTTGACCAGTCGGAAAAGTCATTTGATGGAGACGTTAATCTGAGCTGAACTGTTTGACCTTTCGTACCAGCCGGATAGGTCTGAAGCGTTCAATGTAATTTATCAAAATGTCGGAATGTGAGCTCACGTCCACATCAAGAACGAGTTGCACGCCGGGAACTAAGGGCTCGTAAACACAGGACATTCTACAAAGTAATAATTTCAAAGGGCAGAAATAGTGAGTAAACAAACTTGGATTCTAATTCGAAAATCATCTGTCTTCCTGTTGGTCCAGAAGGACTTTTTGATAGTGTAGAGAAACATTGAACGGTGCCTAATAAAGTAAAAGCAATTAGGCAAGCCGACGTATGCAGTTCCATAGTCCTCAAACAAAGTTTTATATCGAAAACACTAGTGAGTTGTTCAATTAAGAAGGTTTAGTGAGAGAAAACAAGTCTGTTATTGGAAAAATGTTTTTATGAAATTCTATAGACACAATATGGAAGAGGAGAGAAATGCAAAAGCAAATATCGATTTCGATCTCGCTTATCAATTGGTGGAGGAGAAAACACAACTAAATTGAAATGTACAATTATTACGGAAACTTTCACTCAACCCGTTGAGACGCAAAAGCACCGGAAAAGGGATCAAATACGAATACGATGGGGATCAAGACGGAACATCTTTCGTATTATAACAACGTTAACAATTGCAACTACAATGAATATCAGTGAATAGAGCAAAGAGTGCATTTCCACCATATTCTGATTCCTCAACTGGAGCTTCTCATCAGCAAAGGATATCTAAAAAAGTACTGGTGATTCTATAGAACTGTTTGTAAACGAACCATGTTATAGTATTTGATTGAATGCACTATGTTGTAGAACAAAGCAAAGAGTCGTCTAACTGTTTTCTTCAAAAACAATCTTATATCTTAAAGGACTAATTTGAAAACTCCACCTCAATGCTCTGGTCAAGTTTTTGATGCTCGACGTAATCTGTGAGGCCCTTTTCTGCCGTTTCTGGATTCTGGAAAAACAAATCAAATAGGATTTGATATGGTCGAGAGGTCATCAAGCAGATCTCATAATCTCCTATAATAGTATGTAAGTTGCATTGTTTCAATAAAGTTCACCTGTCTCAGTCACATTATGACGTATACTGACTGTTCCTTCGCCCTCAAACCACTCGGAAAACTCTCCAGAAGGAGATGTCAAGCGGGATTGAATGGGGAATCTCGATTTTATGAGGGGGTATGGCTGTAAAGGATGCACTGTTTTTAGCAAGCAAATGATTATTCATACTTGTGCTTTAACCTTCAGAAACATTCCTGCTTCCAAAGGTTCATACAAACAGGTTAACCTATAACATTGTTCATTTGAATAGTTCTAATTTCCAATCACACTTTGACTCAACCGTGAAAATCATCTGGCGTCCCACCTGAGACTCCATACCGAATTTGGCAATAGAAGTTAACGCATAACCTCTTTGAAGAATAATCGAGAAAGCCAAGAGTAATAGAATCATTCTAAAGCTTGTGTCAATGTTTTCGATAGGAGCAAGAGCCTAGGCCGAGAATTGAAAAACTGAATGTGATTATGTATTCATTTAATGGCTCCTCTTATCAGTTTCCTAATGTACAGACGGTATCTTGAAACGGATGTGTTGCAGATTAATTTATATGATTTATAACAATATGAACTAACATTAAGAACATTATTTATTACTCGGTCAATCATAAAGTACTAAATCTAAGTTGTTGTATTTTTCTTAGAAAAGAAGGTTCTTAGCAGCTTTATCTATTTTTGTATTTCTCAATACCACTCTCACTCATAACGCAAATATGATTGAGATCCCTGAAGTTTTGATTATAATCTAAGCCGTATCCCACAATAAACTGCAAAATATAAAATATAATAATTTCACTGATAAGAAGTGCAAACTTTGTCAGGAATTTGGAAAGCAACGAAGTCTTCACGAACGTCGATGACACGTTTCACGCGCTTGGCCAATAGAAGAGCGGACCATGTTCTCTTTACACCTAAACGAAGAGAGTGAAATTGTTACTTTAACATTGAATAACCTAAATTTTCCAATGTATGAATCAATCGATGAAGGGTTTGTCCAGAATCAACAATATCATCCACAATCTAAAAAATGGGTTTTCAGTTTGAACATTCATTTCAAGGGAAGCGGGAAAGGTGAACAAGCACTGACCAACACATTCTTTCCTTTCAACTCCTCTAAGTTACTAAGCCCTGTAATTTGGACAGTTCCACTACTAGCAGTATCTTCGTAGCTTTTACAGCGAATAAAGTCAACAGTCATAGCTGTCGTACGAGAAGATCTGGCATTAGCCAGTTCGTCAACCTGGAGCGTATCTTGATGAGCAACGAACTAAGCCGTAACTTTACCAGTTGAGTGAAAAACTTGTAAGAACCTTTCAAGACGCATAGTAATGACAAGGGTTCGTCTCCAATAACATCATTAATATCTTAAGCGTTTCATGAATTGATCAATAATATTGGCTTTCAAACCTTTGGCTAACCTCCGTACGCGATCTTTCACAAGTCCTTCTGGGATGACAACAGCTTGTAGATCCCCTTCATAGCATTTGGGAATATCAAAAGCATTCACTGGCAACTGAAGTCCGCATATTGTTTATGAAAGAAAAAACAAATACCTCGAAGTCGTCTGGAATGATCGCGTGAGCCTTAGCCATGTGGTGATCCTAAATAAACAAGGAATATGAAAGAACAGTTCAAAACTGATTTATTATGAAAATTGATGAAAAGGAAGGGAAAGTTGGGAGAAGTGTGGCGCGACCATCCTTTTCAAGACATAAAGCAAATGTTATCTCTTAATGATCATAGATAACTGAATACAATCAAAGAGATAACTAGTACGAATTTTTTTCATAGGTCAATTTGATAATAAACTTGTTCTTTAAACAATTCGCGAAGAACTTTGATCAAATTTAATCATCAACTGTATTTATGAATTAAATTACCTCAGATTGTGTAGAAGACATTGCCGAACTGAAAAGTCAAGTTTTGTGATATCAAACTCAAAAACGCACATATATCCGATTTAAAAAACTTGGTGAACTATGAACAGAAGAGATCATTTTCGAGATTTATGAAAACAGAGAAAAAACAACAATTGATTCAACAAACATGTTAAAAATATGAAAATAACAAAAAAGCTGAAGGGAGAATACGCTGTCCACGAAAACGATGACAAGTTGAAAAGGTCAACTCAAGGTCGTTCCTTGGTTGGAATTCTTAACCTGATTTGAAGCACAAAAGTTATAAAGAATGAAAGAAATTACAACTTTCAGAAGACACTTGGAACAATAGGATGGTAGGGGAAAAGTTATTCGCCCTGATCCTCATTTAGGTTGACAATATGTAATTCAGCGGGGATTTCAGCATGATGTAACAAAAACATTTCTTTCAGAAAATATCAAAAAGTTTTACAAAAACCGGGCAAACAATATAGACTCTACGATGTTCGTTTGCAGTGAACTAGATTTCAAAATCAAAAAGTTAAACAATGGCTCTTCACAGGCAAGCCAGTGAAAGTGAATTGTATAAAATTTGTGGACGGGCTATCATTTAAATCCAGCCAGAATATTCTTTGATAACGCTGTGATTCTCCTTCCTACCTCTGCCAACTGCAGACTGCTTACCCTTCACTCTAAGCTTTACCTGAATAGATTTCATATTGAATATGAACACATGTAATCAATTTAAATTATTGATAAGTTATAGAATTTGTCAAAAAAAGATAAGAAGAAGCTATCGTTGAAAAGAGTCCAACAGTCTTATCATTTAAAACAAAATTGTCCTCAAACAAATCTAACCTTTTCTTTGTTCCGGAAAGCTTCGAGGGCTACACGTCTTTTGACTTCCTCTAAGGGGATAGTTGAAGTAGTAGACATGATGGATCGAGCTCCTTTTCTCTTAGACTTAGTTTTTTTGGGTTCATGAGCCTAAGTTTGGAAATTATTTATGAAAAGAAACGAGGAATACCATATCATCGTCAGAATCTGCATTATCATTCGGGCTTTCAGCATTTTCAGCGTCCAAACGATCAGCTTCTTCCCGTTTTTTAATATATTCTTCGCGATCACTAAAGCAAATATTTTAAGTATGGCTGTGGAGGAAAACATACCGTTTAATTTCTTCAAGCCTTTCTACATCTTTAGGATGTATAAGCAGCGGACAATCATTATCAACTTCTAGAGCAAGATTGTCAAATTTCTCGGTAGTATCAAGCCAGTCCATAAATCTTTCGGATTTACCCAGTGCTTTAGCCTAACGAGAAATATACAGAGAATGGCAGAAAGAACAAACCTTTTTCTCTCTATCAATTTGTTCGGCTTTCAGTTCTTCCTTGTCAAGATCTTCATTTTCTTCCAGTATAGTATCATCGTCAGAGTCATCGTCGTCTTCATCATCATCCCCTTCTTCCTAAAAAAAACATCGCTGAGATAGTTGAGCGAGTAAATGTAAACCTTATCCTGCTCCGTGTCGTCTTTTACTCCTCCTTCTTCTTCAACTTCTTCCTCTTCTTCGTCTTCGTCGGAATCTCGATCATCAGTCTCACAATGCGCTAAGAAGTTACCAACATCGTAAGCCTAGATTTTCATCACAACTCATGGAAAAACACTGAACAAACCTTATTAAGATCAAGAGCCATCTGCTTCGTGAAGCCTGAAGCTTCTAACTCGACATCCAGGGTGAATTTTCGCGAAACATCACTAAATTTGGGATATTCTTCTGATTCATAGTTATATTTTCGTCGGAAAAGTGTTCTTATACAGTCCACATCACGATTGAAATAATATTCGGCATTATCATGGTCTGTTGAGATCATTTGAGGGAAATCAATCAAAATTATTTTCCCAGTTTCCTAAATATCGTATAATTAGAGAAGAAACAATGAACAATCGCAATTCTGATAATTCCATAACAATGAAGCAAAAACACTTACCTCCATTATCATAAGATTGAACTCATTGAAGTCTCCATGAATTAATCCATAACGACCCAGTTTTACAATCAAGCACATTAATCTAAACCATGATTAATAAACTTAGAACGAGCTTGTTTTACTTGTTATAAATGCCGGCAGGATCAGATAATTCTCCGATATTGCATAGTGTTGCTCCCTCTATGAGACCCATGACTACGACATGGCGACAAACGTCAACAGGTCTAGGAACAGGAAAGCCGTGGTCTGATAATGCTTTCAGAAAAGCAAACTCCTAGAAAATTCAGTTTTGACTGAAAAACCCTGAAACAAACTTTGGCCGCGGCAAGTCTACTGAGATATAACCAGGAAGCAGACTTTCTCTTTTTGTGATAATCACGTTTCTCTTTGATTTTACGGAATGATGTTCTGCCCAAACGATGAAATTTCAAACATAAATCCTGAACAACGATGCTATTCAATGATTAAGACCATAAAACAAACATTGAGATCTGGATCTCCTCCAACATATACGTCAGACTCCTTGCCGACTCCTATTTTATTTCCGACACTTCCGACAACACTTCTTCCACAAAGAGCTTTCAGAGCAAGGTAATCGTATCCAAGAACGGTTAAACGATATCCATCGACTGAATTGAACAAAAACTATACATATCATCATTTTATGAAGAGTTACATTTTCGACTTCTTTCAAATGCCACCAAAGAAAGTTTTGATAGATCAGAGAGAGATCGACTGACAGCACCCCTTGAACACAAATCTCAATTTAAATTGATGAAGAACAACAAAAAACCTATGGATGCCAGCTACGGCTGCAATAAGTGGTAATGGAACGATTTCATGATTCTTCATACCCATTTCAACCTAAACCACTAGAATATTCGAGAAATTGAGAAATACTAACAGCAATGAGAACACGAAAATGCTCCCCTTCCAGGTAGCGCATGTTATTAACGTCCATCCGCCCCATGTTGACTAAAATCACTATAGAATTATACTCAAATTGTTATCATATACTAGGGTAGTGAGAAACCCTGAAAGCAGCTAAAATATAGATATATGCAATTTTATTTCAAATGAATTATTAGTTATGATACACAGCTGACCAAATTACAGATAATGAGGGGTATGACATCGGTGGGTAATGAAGATGCTACTATATGAGGTAAACGAAAGAAAAGAAACTCATATTTTACAAATAAGGCAGTTATAAAAGGAAATAAGGCAATATAAGTGAAGGCTTAGAATAGGAAAAATGCCTGGACCTTAAGAGAAAATGAGATAATGAATATTGTTTCAAAGACTTGAGTAGTTTGTGCCTACAGACACCGGAAATGCTAAAGTTGATGAAGACTAACATAGTAATTATCACAAAACATCAGAAAGATCTCGTAATATTGCAGACTAATACGAAAAACAAACCAGTTAAAATGATAAAAGAAAATGATACCTACATTCAGATAATGACTACAATCTCGACCTTTTCGTCGGTGGTACTTGATCATAACTCACAATAATCTCCAAAATCGTATTTGCTAGACGTGGGTTATGTTCTTTCAAAGATTTCCAATTGGATGACTCGACAATTTTTGATCGTTGAGACACAATCTGAAAAAGCAGTTCTTACAGCAACACCTAGAGTACTTACTATTTCGATACAATGGTCGAATAGGCTTTGAGCCATGTGTCTATCAGCTAGAACAATTGCTTCGATAACAGTTGAAGAATTCACTCTGCGAGAAGGAGAATTTGCAACAGTGGTAAGAAAGCATGCTTACTTGGAAACAAGTTGGTCTTCACAGATCGATTTCAGCGAAAAAACATTGTATTTCTCTGCTAGCTCCATCGCTTCAGCATATTCCTATAATACTGTTATTATAACAGTTTCTACAGTAAGAACCTTACATCAATGCTAATATCGCTGGCAATATGACCACAATAAACAAACTCTAGCATAGCCCTCACTGCAACTTCAGAGAAATCTTTAACGATCAATTCTCCTGTCTGCAAAGAGTCCTATCGTATTCTCGGGATATCGCACACCAACCTTGCACTCAGTGAGTTCTTGATGTTCCAGCATTGCCCGGAATACATCAGATTGAGCCATGAGTTTGTACTTATGTACATTAAAAACATGTCCATTTTCTCCGATGATGATCTTCATATCTGACTGATCCCCATTCATGAACATTTTGAGTTCTGAAACGTTGGAGGGACATATGAGAGAGACGAAAGGTAAAATATACCATTAGCAATATGAACTTTCGAAACAGACATCATTTCAGTAGTTGGTCCTGATGAAGCAGACACCTTCTTACAAGGAATTCTTGAAACATCAGGCATCAACTCTATTACACATGAGATCACTAGTGAATTATCCGCACGAATACTATTCATAACCTGCAAGCCGTTCATGTCATGTATAACGAAAAGAGGAACAAACCTTCTGCTTAGGTATATTTCTAAGCCCCCAACTGTGGCCACCTTTCGGTGGCTTTGCATGAAAGTCGCCAATGTTAACATTAGTGAATCGAGGCTGGTCCTTATCATCAAGGAAGAAAAATCGATACTCAGCTTTTACAATAACCTGATAACTCTATGGTAAAACTACTTCTGCATTTACCTACCTCTTTGTTAGGAACTGTGGATGACATCTTCAGGAAGAGAGACACATTGTTAGCATTTTCCTCTCTTTTACCCCCGGGATACATACAAAGTTGCCAACAGGAATCAGGCAAGCCTGGGTCTCTGAATAATCGTCAAAGGTAAGCTTAAGCACTGTACATCCTCACCGAAAAACAGCACTTCTCAAACAACTACCAGGAGAAGATAATTTTATCAATGAGTTGAAGTTGGCAATCTAAATTACATTGCTCATGTCAACACAATGTTTGTATACAACGCACGGTCCATTTTTGATGTAAAATTATAGGATCCACGTGTGTGATACACTCGTGATCTCTCTGTCGGACGGCATTTTTGAAAGATGAAGTACTTGAGTCAGCTATAGTAAAAACGTGCATTGAATATGTATGCGTAACAAACTCACATCTGTGAAGGGAAGCACCAGTTCGAGGTGCTACATCAAAGCTCTCGTTTCTATCACCTTCAACTCCTCTAGGCTCGATAAAAAACTGCCTCGGCTCGCGAAGAGGTAGAATTTCCCCACCCGGTGAGAAACGTCTCCCATCACCTCCAGCAATGAGCATAGGAGGAACTTGATGGTCACCCTCCATACAGTTCTAAATTAAAAACTTGATTGATCAGCAAAACTTTGAATATGTAGTTTATAGAGAGTTTGAGTCAATAGTAGCCTTATTAAAATTACTCATGCATCAGCCTTTTCTTTTCTAAAAATAGTGAACGAGATAAGAAAAATGGTCTAGTGCGGCAATCGATCGATTCAATAGTTCCTGACGTCACTTGAAGAGTTAGAGAAACAGTCGATGCAGGACCTATTGCAGTCCGCCCTTTAACTGACAGACACACAGCGTGAGAACATATGGGGTAAAAGATGGAGTGGAAGAGAAAGAAAGATGTACTCGTTGCTATTAGCATAAAGCATTAATTGCAAGCTTGTTCAAGAAGCCAATATGGTCATGCTGATTGAATATCGATGACAATAATGCAGCATGTATTGATTTATTTTGTAAAAATGTAAACAAAAGATTTTTTGTAATTTTTGAAAATTTCACTGTTGCTTACTGCTAGAGACAAAGTAAAATACATAAGTAAGGAGCAAAACAAACTTTATTCAATAATTATAAAATAATATATTATATGTGATAATAATTGTTCGCATACGAAATATGCGCCAATATAAGAGGAAAACAAAGATAGAAGAGCGCAAAACCGATAGAACTGTTAAGGGGAACAACTACTTATAGTGAAACGAACACAACGTTTCTATTACTTCAAAGACTAGAGAAGTTGCTTCGATTTAGACACTAATGCGTGACAATACAAGTAACCTTAGAAAGAGAAGCAAAAAATCAGCTTCGTCTAGAGGACTTGGCATTAAAGCGTTTGTAGAATGAGAGAGAGGACGCGTATGGAAGCGCGAGTACTGGAAAACATTGACTAGGTTTTGCAGATGAAGGCGAAATACAGTTGAACAACTGCAATAAATTTAGGTTTGAATACTGTTAAATATATAAATAGTACAAAGATCACGTTAGAGTGCCAAGGAGTTTACAGCTGCGACAATCACAAGTACCACATTTGGTATAATGTGTGCCAATATAATAGCTAATTTATAGCCGGTAAAATTGAGAAAGTTTGTGAGAGTTGAACATTGGGTATTTAAGAAAGAAAAGAAAACAGGCGACATATCAGAAGTACGAAAAGAGAGTGAGAGAGAGGGAGAGATAGAAGAAAAGAAAGAGAGCAATCTGCTTAAATAGACAATATATAATATATGTATAGTTAACAGGCTGAAAAACATAGCTAAACACAGAAGAACAGCCTAAGCAGATAGGAAGGTTCGAAAAATATTAAGAGAATGAGAGACTGGGACGACCACACAAAAAAAGCTCGTGCTTGTCCCTCTCCAGGAGGAACCGAGAATATTGTAAATGGAACTAAAGAGGAAATCGCATTATCAATGAAACAGAGTAACGGCAGCTTTTATGGAAGAAACTCATTAATGCTTCTAATAGAGTCCGCAACCACGAAGATTGTTTGCTATGATTACATCTGTCACGGCATCAAATACGAACTGAATGTTCGTTGTATCAGTGGCACATGTCATGTGACAGTAAATTTCCTGAAAAAAGTAATATTTAACACCCATTTAATCCTTGAGAATAAATTACCTTATTGGCTGACTTGTTTTTAGCTTCGAATTGAGCTTGAATGTAGGCAGAAGCTTCATGGTAATCTTGTCGACCTAAAAAGAAAAAGGGATTATTCAAAGATCATAAGATTTAAATGTCATTTCTCTAAGTTCTTTTCAAACTTTCTGACTTCTCGCAATGAACGTCCCTACATTAGAGGGATGGGTGTTGCTTATGAGAGATGAATGTATAAGAATATGAAGCAGTTCAATACATTAGTTATTTTTCCTAACCAAATGGACTTTTTTTTTCAACAATCTTTGAAGAGAGGAGGAAGGAAGATAATCCAGATGTCAAAACTTGAAATATCTCATAATAAAACTAATAAAATGACTTTAAGAACGTCTTCGAGATAGTTAAAAAACTAATTGAATACTCATTTCTTAATACATCTGGGGGGGGGGGGGGGGGGGGAAAAAAAAATTTTAA